>JARK01000432.1:6546-25598 GCA_000688135.1 Ancylostoma ceylanicum
TAACCAGGTAGGTGTGGAGTTCATCCACCTGCATCAGCAGCGTCTCCTCGTCGTTGTTCATCTCCTGCAGAGGGAAAATTTTGATGAATAGTTTGAAAAAGCAATAAAGCAGACATTTTGGCACAATGACAGAGATGTGGAGCAGATAGTGATCCATGAAGGAGTTGCTACTCTCACTGTTGTTTTACTCTCTGCCCATGATGAATTTAAAACATGTCAAAATCGATCCTATCTTCCACTCGTCATTTGCTTACAAATGTCCTTACCATGCAATGATCAATCTACAACTATCTAGCAAAGGAAGTGCCGGGGCCGTATGCATCATTGAAGTTACCCAAGGTAAACCTGTTTATAGGCCACAAATTTATTCATCGTTAATACGGACGCCTTCCCAGGGTAATCTCAACGATGCGCGTAGGTTCAGTAAGACGCTATGGCCTTTTGAAAGGAAATATATATTAGGCCAAGTCCCCCAGTTTTTATAATTAATTTATTTTTATAATAATTTTAATATACTATTATTTATGTCTGCACTCCCTTCCTTTTGTGGTGATTATCCGATTATGTTTATAGTCATTCTATAGTCATTCGAAAGCTCCTTTATTCCACTACATGAGGATTCTCGTATTTTTTCCAGAAGCCCCATTTTAGGATAAATTTAGTGCATTGAAAATAGAAGTACGAACCGAAAAAACCAACTTTCTCCATTTTGCCTTATTTACCCTTTCGTTATGGCCAAAAACCAGCGACCCGGAAAAATTGAGTGGGCGGGAGTTACCTATATGGGCGAGGCGGAGCTTACCTGCAGTGGACCGTTCACTCTGTAATCTCCTATCAATCCCATATGGATTTTCGTTTCTTTAAATTTCATACTTATATCTATGCATTCACTTATACATTCCATATTTTAGTCATTTTATTCTGTCGGTTTACGCCCCCACCCCGCCTTCCAGAGAACTCCAGAGAACTTAAAATTACCCGAGTACTCATTCCACAACCTAATCTCTCTCTTTACACGACGTCGACGACGCTGCCCTTAGTTTGGATGCATCATTGCGACTACCCAGGGTGAAGGTGTTGACACCCATGCGATACGTTTACCCTGGGTAATCTCAACGAGGCATACGGCCTCTTGAATACTTTCTCCATTTTCGCTGAACTCCATTATGAAATTACCAACTTTCACAAATACGCTACATATGAACATAGGTATACAAGGTGGGCCAAAAATACGGTAACAACATGTGTTTTTCTTTTGAAGGAGCGTGTTCTGCCTTGAAATCAAACTCAGCTGGGAGGTTGTTTCGAGGTGTTTTACCAGTACAGTGCTCCAGCGCTCAGGTTACGTTTAGTTCAAGACAGGAGCGAAGATATGTTTTAGGAGCTGCTGGATTTGCCGTGCGAATACTCGATTGTCCAGAACAGAATCAACTGGATTAGTAGGCATCCAAAACACTCAAGAACTAGGTGTCTTCTATCACCCATAGAAATCCGGGGTTTTCAAAAAAGCACTTCGAAAAATGAAGGATCAATTTGACATCAACCACTCGCGCGCCATGGTTCGCGACTTCTCTGAATGTCTCAAGGTCTGATTTCTAGCGAATGGAGGATATTTCTGGATTTTGTCTGGTTTTTTAGTCAGTACGAGGCAATGAACATAAATAATATGGCAATGCTCCAAATTACAAGAAAATTCATTTTCCAGCTGCCATCTTCTTTGTTACCATATTTATGGCCCACCCTGTAGTTTCTAAGGTAACTCTACAAAAGTGGGGTTATGGTATAAAGTTTACATGGAAGTTGTGATCAGCAACTCAAATAAGATCTATGCACAATGTTTGAGTGAAAAACCCGCTTACTCAGACAAAATGCCAGAAATTTCGCGGCAGAACAGTAGAAGAACAGGCACATCACCTGCGAAGATTTCGGTTCAGTGTCTGAGTAGTCACGGTCTTCCAAATTTACTTAATTATTTGTACACCAGCAAGGTGCGCCAACAAAACGAATTGTGAGATATATTGAAAAAAAAGAATATGAAGATAGAAAATATGTTATATGAGGGAAAAATCGCCCTTTTTCTTTAGCAATTAAGGTTAGTCAAAAAAAAAACAAATCAGTTCGCACATGCATACCTGCACAGTCCTGCTCCAACCGTCCAAACGCATCTTCAGAGCGTCTGCCCTGCGTCTCTTGTCCGCGCACACTCCCTCGCTGACTTTGACGGCGTTTTCTCGGAGCAGACGCTCGAGCTCCTCCAGATTTCGCAGCGACGACTCGTGGCGGTTCCACTCGCTCACCAACTCGTCCACCACTTCTTCGTCTTGCGCCTGCAAGAATTCATTACATCCAAGGAGGTTTGCCATGGAAGTGGAAATACTTAAATTTTCAAAAAGATATTTTTCAAGTCTGCCCAGACACAGAAATAAAATGAGCTCACCTTGTCCTCTGACGCGTATTTCTCAAGGCGATCCTCGAGCTGATCTAGGAACTCCTCCACCTGCTCGGACTCGTTCAGCAGTTTGTTGTACATCTCGACGCAGTCCTCTAGGCGTTCAACAGCGTCCTCAGCTCTCTGAAATCCGAGTGATCCAGGGTTTTTCCCGACAATGACGTGATTTCGCAGGCATTTCTCACCAAGCCCAATTCCTTGGTTTTCTTTTTGCTTAGCCGGATTTTCTCGGCAAACGGAGCTGCTGATTCCTTGTCGAAGATTCCTTCCTGGAAAAAAGACTTTTCTTTTTTTTAAATACAGCGATCGCGATCTTTTGCTGGTGATTTCTTCTATGTGATTTATTTTCAGGATTTGAATGGCGTAATGGCATGACTAGAAATTACAAGGTGGTAATTACCCAGAAAAAAATAGGGAAATGTGAATGCGAGACAAAAAAGGAAAGGAGGAAATAAGGGCAAGAAGCGAAGAGAGCAGCCATGTCAGAAAAAGCAAAAAAATGGGTGGATAAATGAATTTGGACAAGGAAGAAAGAAACTATGAAACTAACGGCGTATGCATCACCTAGATTACCCAGGGTAAACGTGTCAACACCCCGTAAATTCGGCACGTTTACGCTGGGTAATCTCAATGATTCGAACAGGCCCTAGCTGCCTCATTGAGATGACCCAAAGTAAGCGCGTTGGCGCTGGTGTTGACGGTTGATAAATTCGGGAGGTGCTGACACATTTACCATAGGTAATCTCAATTATCCCTGTAACCTATGGATTAGTATGAATAGAATAAGAAACATGGAATAGAAAACTTAATCGAAGGGATGGGTGAATGAATGAATGAATGAATGAATGAATGAATGAATGAATGAATGAATGAATGAATGAATGAATGAATTGGATGAATGAATGAATGAATGAATGAATGAATGAATGAATGAATGAATGAATGAATGAATGAATGAATGAATTGTGGATGAATGAATGAATGAATGAATGAATGAATGAATGAATGAATGAATGAATGAATGAATGAATGAATGAATTGGAATGAATGAATGAATGAATGAATGAATGAATGAATGAATGAATGAATGAATGAATGAATGAATGAATGAATAATGAACGGATGAATGAATGAATGAATGAATGAATGAATGAATGAATGAATGAATGAATGAATGAATGAGACGAATGAATGAATGAATGAATGAATGAATGAATGAATGAATGAATGAATGAATGAATGAATGAATGAATGAATGTTCTGTACTCAGCTTCCGTTAGAAGAAGGGAGAGAAAATATGAGAATGCGATGGAATATCAAAAGGCCAAAGTTGCCTTTCTTCCTCATTGACTTCGCTGATTGGCCTCTAAAGGGATTTGGTTAAAGCACAGTGCACATGAACTTGGAACAATATGCGGTTAGTGCGGGGAAAACTAGGTGAAACCAATAATTCTGCACTTTAGGTATACCCATGGGCTTCGTGGCTTCGCGGTTACTTTGTGGGCGTGTACCAAAGGCGACAACCTTGGATGAGAGGCTTCCAATAAATACGGGGTACGTCAAAATTATGACGACCGAATATGTGAGGAGTACCGGCGAAAGGCGTCCGTGCTTAAAAAGTGCACTAGCAGAAGCCTTGGCAGATCCTATTTCACACCAGAATCCTTTTAGGTGGAATCTATCCATTATTCCTCATTTTCTCTATATGGTGGAGACTTTAGACTCAATTCCAACGCATTCAAACCCCGATAACCTCAAAGCTTTCAAGCGATTTGATCGAAGACCTCCACGCGTTCTGGCACTTGTACATCTGTTTGCCGAGTAGTGAGTGTTTATGAGGGCTGCGCATGCAACTCAGGCATTCTTGAAAATGTAGAGATGTACAGAAATTCGAAGGGAAAATCAGAAATAATCACTGTTTGCTTGAAATTTGTAGTTAAAATGGGATTTGCACTGATTTGTAGTGCATGCATGACCTTCGTAGTGTCCCATGAGAATATCTGTGGATCAGTTTTTTTGGTCACCAGAAGATTCTCGATTTTTTAGGCTAGGCCATAATGTTGATTGATCAAAACTTGTAGACATAGATTTGAGAGCGATTGCACTTCTAGGCACAACGCTGAAAAACTACAAGGTCAATTTCAAGAGGAGGAGGATTTACTCTAAAAGAATCATGGTAGGAATCATACAGAAACAACATATTTCCTAAAGGTACCATTTAAAAATGTTATTCAGCTGAAAGGAATCAAATCCAAGGGTCTAGCCACCCTATCCCTTAATATAAACCCCAGATTGCCAGAATCGCCAGGCTAGCCCTCCAAAAGTTCGACTGATAATTTTCTCTTGGGCAGGCGTGCATCATTGAGATGACTCAGGGTAAACGTGTCAACAACACACAATTTACCCACTGTGCGCAAGAGCGTCAACGCGTCTACCATGGATAATCTCGATGATGCATGCAGATCTTGCATTGATATTCTACCAGCCTAATATGTTCGAACAGCCTCGGACGCTTTCTGGTCCCTATAAATGCAAAAAAGGTATGGTTTTTTTCCTCGGTTTGACATTTTTTCCCTACATAAGCCTGAAAATTAAGTAAATCAATATATTTGAGGAACATAACGACGGGAAAATTGTAAGGAAAAGAAACCGCTTTAGGATGGCATAGAGCATAGTACGGAAGAGAGTCAATAGGACGGAAAAATCGCGAATGAGAAGGACTTATTTTAACACCCCATATATAGTCCGTAAAAGGAGAAGAAAAAACAAAACACAGAAAAACAACACACCATTTTCATCATCCTCGGGTAAAAAAAGGAAAACCTTGGTTCACCCATGTGAAGGATCTACGCGATTTTCTGGATGTTACAAGATTTTCAAGATTGGGTGCGTTTCTAATGAGCGGATATTGAAGTCCATGAGGTTATATAGGCAATTAGGAAGGGGGGAGGGGAGAATTAACGAAATCACAATTGAAATAAGAATAAAAGAAACATCACCATCAAGGTAAATCATAGAAAAGACAAATTGCCGAGCAAAAGAAAAAAAAGACAGAGAAAAAGAAACAAACCTGAATCAACTGCTCCTTTCCCTTTTCCAAACTATTGACATCTTCCTCAATAGCGATAAGTTTCTTCACTAGAGATTTCGCTTCTGCCAACGCTTCAGAGCAGAAAATCGCCTCAATTCCTGAAGAAACTGAGGCCAACTCGTTCAGTTTGCGCTCCAGCTCGGAAAAGAAAATCCCGGCAAATAAGCACCTGTCATGTCATCCAGAGAGTTCTCAATGTCTTCCAATTTGTGCACGATTCGCTCGATTTTCTCCTCAAAGCCCTTTGGATGTTTGAAGTCGGCGAACTTCTGGCTCAGCTCCATGAAAGTATTCTGAAGATATTTAGCGTTTTTTGTTTACCCATTCCTGTATTCGTAATATCCAGGACCGAAATGCATATATGGGTAAGAGTAACCGTAAAGATAGGGTAAACTTGTTAACCCTCAAAAAAAATGCCAGTAACCCGGCGCCCATCAAAGGCCTGGATGCATAACTGAGATCACCCAGAGTGGACATGTTGACGCCTCGTTAACTGTGGGTAGATTTGGGAGTGTTAACAGGCTTACCCAGGGTAATCTCTTTGGGGCATGCTGCCCAAAGTGTTTACCCATGCGCGACGTTGCCCACACCCAGCTACTACCGATGGGTATAAGATTACCTCCCCGTCCAATGATGCCTCAGGCCGAATGCATCATTCGGATTACCCTAGACGTGTTAACACCACACAAATTTACCCATCGTTAAAAGACACATCCACATAATTACCTTGGGTAATCTTAACGATGCATCCAAATCTCGGAGGCTAGAGCCGATATGCACTAGACTACCAAGGGTAAAAGTACTAACACCCCAAAATTTACCCATCACCTGATACAAATCGAAAAGTTAGCCCATACGCGGCGGAGTGAAGCGGTGGGTAAGATGTAAACGACGGTGAGCGGCTGGTAAACGTTTCATAGAAAAGTCGTCACATTTCAGTGTTTACAGACGATTTGCGCATACTTTATGTGGACACTAGCACAACTGAAATTACCCAGGGTAGACGCGTTAACACCTCACAATTTTATCAACCGTTAACATGGACGACAGGATTACCCGAGGTAATGTCAATGATGCATGCGGCGCTGAACTACCTTCCATAATACTAACATACTATAATACTCCATAATCCTCTTTTTTCTATGGGTAACCTTATGTTTTTGTCGCAGTGTTGCAAAACAAGCAAACACATAAAGAGCATGTGACGTGGCGTCGACACATTTACCCTGGGTAACCTCAATTATGCACACAGGCCATGGTATGTTTTCATAACTACGGGCTTTATTGAAGTGGTTATTACTGAGACGAAGTTCGCTCAGGGTGATGTCTGTGCTCGTTTTCCGTTGTGTTCTCTAAGGGTTATCCATAAGCAGCCCCACGCATGCTGAGTAAACCTTGGCGCATCACAAGGGTTTTTACCCAGCTGCAACCCATAAGTAATCTAATGGCCAGGCTTCCTACTTATCTTAGACCAGTAAGCGGTAGTTTTGAAATGAGAGAAATCTCACCGGAGGGAATCATAGACAGTAGAAAAATTAATATGTGAGACGAAATAGGGCCCGGATGCATCCTTGGAAGGATCATCGACGGGTAATCCCATATCCATGGGTAGCAGCTGGGTATAGACGTCACGTGTGGGTAAACATGTTGATGGGTGCCAGGTAAAGGGTAAGTTCGGGCTTAATAACACATTCATCATGGGTAATCAAAATGGAGCATCCGGATCCAGAAAGAGTCACTCACCCGTGCATGGGTGAACTGATCGTGGAAGCGCTCGTTGTGCTTCCGTTCGCCTTCCTCGAGCCAGGTGGCAGTCTCGTCGAGCGCAGTCGTCCACGACGCGAACTCGCGAGCCAGCTCCTGAAACAGCGTCTACTTGACGCAACTGTCACGACAACACAGCATTGAAATCATGCAGCACACCAACAGTACACGGAAACTCAGACTACAGATGGAAACCACACATAACTCTGGAAAAATACATAGAGCGGCGATGGCCGACATAGCAAGAAAGGGTGCAGCTGGCTGCTCCGTCTTCTGATGCGCGCAGGATGGCGCTTTTTGATTTACATTTTCGTCGATTTCGTCGAGTAAACAGCTGCCAGCACATGCGAAAAATAACGAAATGCAAATGGAAAACGGCGAGGGAGTTTCGTTGTATTTCCGAAATGTCGGGACAGCTCGCCTATGCTTCTTTTACGAAATTTATACGCCTAGGATTGGCAATTAAAATGCTGAGTAATGTCATCGCAGAAGTAATTTTATCCAGATGTTTCGCTGCAAAACCGAGCGAATGATGCGTATCGTTCTGGAATTATCCTCTGGATTCGTTGTGACCTTGGTTTCGCAAAGCACATCAATATTATATGAAGTTATGAGAAAAGTCCAGTACCAGTAGTCGAATCTGAACCAACTCGAAAGGGGGTTAGCGAGTTTCTCTCCCCTCTCTCCTTCCGAAAACTCCATTCATTTATACATATGTAACCTTATAAGTGAAAATATATTGCCAGTAGTGATGGTTAATTCACTCTTTGAATGCTAGAAGTATCGAAGACGAGAAATAAATTCAAAAAAGGTGAAAATGATGAAAATTTTACAAAAATTATAAGATTCCGATATAGTTAAAAGATAGTAGAGTGTATAAGTTTACAATATTTTCAATTATAGTAATCAGTACTACGGTGAGTTTCACCGTTTATTCTAAAATTTGGGAAAGGCTACCGGTATACTCCTCGAAGAGTATAGCACCTCGTATGGGCGACTTCACTTTCGATACGTATTGATTGTGGGCGGTCCGATATCGGCGACTGGCCGTACGCAATCGATACGTATTAAAAATGAAGTCGCCACGACGACGGCGATGCCAGGTGCCATACTCCTCGAGGAGTATACCGGCAGCCAAAAGTGTGTTCAGGAATTTTGCGAATAAGCTGTCTTCATGAGGAAAATGATGCCGCCCCATATTTTCCGTGGACTCTGGCACCCCGCATCCCCGTCGCTCAGGGGGCCGCAGTGGCGGACGCAGGGAAGGGGGGGGGATTTGAAATTACTTTACAATACGTATGAAAATCTTGTATTAGTCTATTTTTATTTGTCTATTTTTATTATTATTTTCTATATATTGATTTTTTATTAATGATTATTAAAATCGATATTTTTATTAATTTTATTATTTTATTTTCCGCCCGGGTCCCCAGAACGGCGGAGACCCCAATTTTTTCCCACGCCCCCCCCCTCCCGCCTACTTTCTGCGTCCGCCACTGGGAGGCAGTGGTTTTGATGCATATCGATTGCTTTGGCAGCAACGTCACCGACGATCAATACGCATAAAAAACCAATCGACAACTCAAAATCAAGGTGTGAGAAAAGCACACCATATCGCAAACGACGGCGACGTAGGGCGCTATAGTTTATCTATACAGTAATGCAGAAATCAATAAAAATCGGCCAATTACAATTTTTTGACAGATTTCAGAAGTAGTTTTCATGCCGCACAAAGACTGTCATGCGTGCGGTAGCGACGCGGCGGTCACTGTATGATCGTGTTTATGTGTCACAGCAAAAAATTTCAAATCTCTCTGTCAATCACTATGAATGTTCAGAAAAAAATGTCATAACAATCATGCAAACAGCCACAACACGCGGATGTTCGTGCACATCGAACTCACTTGCACCAATGTCCCCGACTCAAAAGCGGACTGGAAACAGCGGAAATGAAAGTGAAGCGGAGAAAGAGCTAATGGGTGGAAAGCAAGCCGGGCCTATCTGAACTCGTGGTAGACACGACTGAGATAGCAAACCTTGTACTCGTCTGGAACGTCGAGCGCGGACACATCGCCGGATTTCCGCAGATCCAGCAGGGTGGACACGTGCGCGCTCCACTGCTGAATGTCGGCCATCTGCTTCTCGAAGCGTTCACAGTCGGCGACGGCGCGCGACAGCGAAGCGATTCGCTCGCGCGTTGCATCGGCGAGTCGTCGCCGTGAATCGTTCAAACGCGCGAACGAATCACGCACGTACGACTCGTCCATGGATAGGATTTCGTCGTCCACGTCCAGTGTTGTATCCACTCGTTCGAGTAGACTTTCGAGGTTCTATAAGGGTTAGTTAGTCGGGCGCGCTCAAGGCTGAGGACAAGGGCTTGAGGTGTAAATGAGAGACTCACGTCCAGATGTTCGCAGCATTCCTCGGCGTCCGAGGCTTTTTCGCTGTCCGCCAGGCGTTTCTCCAGCTGCTCCAGAAGTCGCTCTTCGTTGCTGATCGTCTCTGGAAAAAGCTCCGTCAAGGAAAAGAGTTTGTGGCGCTCCTACGATGCGTATTTTTCCAGGACATACTTTGGGAAACTGATGAAATTCATAGTATGCACAAGGAACAAATATCATCCGGAAGTTAGAAGGCGACAGGTAGATCACGCTTCTTGTTTTAAAAATCAGGAATGGTTTTTAATGCAACGAACATTAATTAAACGTCCAAAAAAGGATAAAAAAGTGTAGATCAAAAAAGAGTATGACATCTCATGGATGCCTATTTTTAGTAAACTGAATAAAAATGAAGTGTTTTTCAGTAAATTTAACATTAATATTGATTTCCGTCTTACTTATTGGCCCCATTTATAGAATACAGAGGATCATTGACCATAACACTGATGCAAAATACCCTGAGGTTTTTTTCCCGAGATTTGCAAGATTTTCCCGGAAGTCTGGATGACCTCCTTGTAAAAGTAAGGAGACGTAAAAACTCCTAAAGATGCCGAATACGCCGACCAAAACTCACTCGGACTCGGCAGCACAAAAAGACAATTCCCGACGAAAAGCGGATGTGCTACGATCAGACTTCAAATATTGACGCAGTGACGAGAGAGAGAGCCAAAAAGGCGGCGAAATCTCGGAGGAGCAGAGATCCGGCAGATCACGGGATTGGACTAAAGTGGACGCACCGGAATTTTTTGAGGCGGTCGACCGAAAAAGCTGGCTCTAATCCAGGAATCGAGTGAGATATGGAAAATAGAACTAGAAATCCTTCAGGTGAAAAACATCGAGTAGAACGAGCAGAATCCGCGTATTTTCCTGAGAATCTCCAAGAGAAACTAATAGAAAACGTGAAAATTCACAAAAAACACGAGAGAAGTGAGTATTCGAGCAGAATTTGTACATCTCCCGGTGAAGCCTAGCTTATTCTGTTCCATTTTCGAGGTGTGACGATGACAAAAATCGGGCAATTTTGAGCATTTTCTTTCTGTAATTTTTTGCCCTGAGTGTTACCTAGAAATGGCTGCGACCCAACTAGCCAATTGCAGCCGAGCCCTGCAATAGGCTAGTTGGATGAGTTGGCCAATCGCAGAACCAGGATGTACCACCCACTCTGAGTGCATCCGTTTTATCTCTGAAATCAATTCCTACTGGAAGCTTAAAAATTACAAATGGATTCAGTTCGACTTTTTCCACCTCAACCATATCATGGAGGATGAAAATCGAGGAAAATAAAAAATGCCATGGAGAGGAAAGAAAAAGAATGCCGATATTGGTGAAAGACCAAAGGAGGAAAATTAATGACCAGGACGAATAAATGGTCTTCACACGCTGAATATAGGGCCCAACCGTCGTGTGCCGGCGCACAGACGAATATTTCTAGCGCACTGTATAATTATGTACCAAATTATGACTATATTCAATGGGTGTGTATCATCGTGAGAAAAAGCGGGGCGTGGCACGGTTCTGCGATTGGTTCGTTTAGATCTTCTTCCCACTCTTTACGGCTGATTTGTTTTTTTGGCACGCAAATCCATCATACCTGCTCATATAAGATTTAGAAGTGACTTATGACGAGTTGAACTTGAAGGGGGGGGGAGTCCCCGCCCCGTTTCTCCCTATGATAATACACACCCTATATACAGTGAGCGTCGATGGCAGTGACCCATTCACCGCCTTGACAAGCACGCCGCGCAACCGCGTCCCGCCCAGGAATCGATGTCATTTGCTGCCATTTAGCTGCCTTTCGTTATTATATATGGAAAATGGGGAAAAATAACTTAAGTGGGAAGAAAAGCGCGCAGAAATAGCACTCCGACGGTTGACGTCAACGATTCCGGCGCGTGCAGCGCGGTTGCGCGGCGTCCTTGTCCAGGCCGTGGATGTGTCACAGCCATCGACACGCACTGTAGTAGAGCTGTATTTTTTTTCTTCTAGTCAATTTTTCAAATTTCTATTCGCTTTTATAGTGTCTCCATATTAGCTATTATTTGTTGGCCAAATGTTTAATAAAGTTACGGTAGTCAAAGTTACGGTAGTACTTTGCACGGATCTCTTCTGCTCCTTCCGCGCACAATTCAGATGGTCCTCGATCGCATTCTCCAGCTCTCGCCATCGCTCGCTCAGCTCGCGAAGTCGATTCCGAGTGGTTGTCGTTATCTAAAATTGCGCACTAGCAATACATCTACAAAGACTTCTGTGACACCTACTGTCTGTGGCACGTTGTCATCCAAGGCGAGCATCTTCTCCGCGGCTCTTTCCGCCTCTTTCTTTAGGTTCTCGTAGGAGGCAAGGCGTTCGCGAGCGTGTTTCAGCTCGGTGATTGCACCCGACAGCGATATATCGCTGCTGCTAGTCGCTTCCACGGATGCAGCTATGCTGAAAGCAACGATATTAGTGTAAACTTGGATTTTATCGGTACGATGCACCTAATTACGCATTCAAGTAATGCTCTGACACCCAATTACAAGAGACTCCAGTTATCGAGGCCCGCTCGCACGCCTCGCATGACCTGCAGCGGGGCACTCTGACTGTCTGCGTATCTACACACTTCACTGATATATCACCGCTCTCATTCTCGATCTCCCCTGCTGCTTCCTGGTTTAACCTGTCCAAACAGCTGGTGAGGTACGTGTGTGGGCGTCGACAACTGTGATCACATGCATCATTAAGATTATCGAATGTGAACGTGTTGGCACCCAACTTAACTATGGGTGAATTTCTATCCTGTTAACATATTAACCCTGGGTAATCTCAATGATGCATGTAATCCTTGGAGTTTGAAGTACTTCGAATGTCGATACGTTAACGACGAAAGCACACCTCTGCATTCCCTCCTCAGCGGCTTTCATCTTCTCCAACGCTGCAGAAGTTGCTCGCCGTCGTTCCACCATCTCAGCCCTTCTGGAAGCTCAAGGTTACCCACTTCCTCAGTACCATCAGCAAGGCGCTCACCTGGTCTCGGCCTTTTCCACCGTCTCGCTGCTCATGTTTCCACTTCTGGCTACTTCCACGGCTTTGTCCGCCCTCTCGACCTCTTTATCCAGAGCAGCCACGTCTCCAACAGTGCACCACTCGCCTTCAAGTTCGGCGTTCAGGTCGCCTTCTGATTTGGATGTGGAAGGCTCCTGAAGCATTAAAAAAACGTTCTCATTAGATATTATTTACATATTTATTTGTTTTTATTCATTTATTTATCTATCTACAGATGGAACGCCTATGAGGGTGGATGTAAATGAGTATATTACCAATAAAACGTCATATGACACACATAATAATATATTATAGTAGTACAATAGAGCGTAAACAAATATCGCATACATCTTGAGATTAACCAAGGTAAACGTGTTAACACCACACAAATTTACCAGTTGCACGGGCGTCAAACTGTTCACCTTGGGTAATCTCAACGATGCATCCAGGTCCAGAACAATGCATCCACTACGAAAAGCCTCCAAAATATTCTGAATACCAAATAGTTTATGTATGAAGCGTTGTACCTAGAAAGGGCGGTATGGCACTGCTTTGCAATTGGCCGATTCATCTTAATGACCAATCAAAGATCTCAGCAGCTCCGCCCCTTTCAGGCAAGATACTCCGCTCAATGAGCTTCGACAATTTTCTGAAGATTTTTGTTTGGTATTATATTTTTTAATTAATGTATATTATTATTTTGTACAAGGCCTTCAAAAGAAAACCGAATGACCTCGCTCATGCCATCGATTCGCTTTTTCACAATGTCCAATCCTTTTTTCAATATCGCTTTCTTCAAAGGATCCTTCTCGATGAATGTTAGGTTACCTTGCTGAAATAAAAACAAGCAATCAAGAACAGCTACATAAACTTTGTTTAAAAATATTGAAAAGCAAAAAAAAATGAAAAGGAAAACAATATATAGGGTCCTACCTGTGTCTCCAGCTGCTGCTCTAACTTCTCGAGTCGTTTCGCGCGTTCCTCTTTCGTCGTTCGCATTAGTTCCGTCAGAACTCTGAAATGTGGATGGCTTGGTCGTCGCACATCTTTCCATTTATGTTCCACTATTTCCTTGCCTCGATCAATTTTTACTTTATTTTTATTCCATTACAATTAGGGCAAGGGGGACCAAAATGAGGTAATGAGTTAGGAGCGAAACCCTCACAACTTATCAGTCCATTTAACGAACTGGTTACGAGGATAAAAACAAACAGGTACCATTTCGCGGCACATCTTCAGGTCGATCTGCTCTAATCGAAGGTGGAAAAGTCTGCCACATAAATCCTGATCCTCATCCAGGACCGACAGGACTAACCTAGCCAGGGCTGGCTGACCAATTTCCCGCAAGGCGAACAGACGCTATTTTTAAAAGAATTCAATCAGCAAGGAGGTGCCATAATTACACGAGATCGTGGCTCAGAATTACTGCTAAAGTGACATTATTGATCGTCCCACTTGGATTTTTCCAAAAAGGGACGATTTAGGTGTTTTCCAAGGACCAAACAAAATCCACTGAAGAACTCTGGCAGAAAATCGAAGGCCACTACTAGCCGAGCATCACGTCATGCGTGAAATCACACAAAAATTCTTTTGGAATACGTCAAGCGTAGTGACTTTCTGTAGGTGTCAGTGAACTAATAAAAAGTACACGGCCGCAACGAAAAGATTTCGTGAAGGGTAATTTTTAGATTTCATAGAGTTCAGAAAGTTCCGAGGACGAGGTAACAACATCATTTTGACATCTATCACAGTGGCATGTAAATGAAATAATGAAATAATGCAAAAATAGACATTTGACTCTTGTCACGACTGACAAGAGTCAAATTGAGTCGAGCCTCGAATGAATCGAGATTTGATTCACTCGAGACAACATTTTCTGCTAAGATTGAGATTACCCAGGGTAAAAGTGTCAACTCCACACTTAATCTATAGGTATCACGGACGTCAATGCGTTAACCCTGGGCAATTTCAATAAGGCATCTAAGCCATGGAAGAGCAAAAAGAATCGGGTTAACTCGGAATGTCTGCTATCCAGAAAAATAGGCTCAACAAATCATCAAAATACCAACCAATGATAAATAAATGTCGAAAAACCGACATATTCGAAATATCGATAATCCAAGAAAAAATCCGACTGGTATAGCTGCTCAGTGCCCATGGTGCAAGTATGAATTGAAACACCTCTGCAGATATTCTCAGTGAAGTTCGGACTCACTTGTCGCATCCTTCGATCCACTGCTCGATCCCCTTCGCCACCACCTGTTCCTCGTCGGCCTCGTCGTGTCCGGTGAGCACGTTCATCGCTTCGCTGATCTTTGTCACGATCCTCGCCCAGCCCTGGAATTGTTAGAGGAAATAATGTTCAACTGATCGAATAATCAAATGAATATTCAAATATGCTCAGCGATCTATGTACACAGAAGATAATACCAGCCAGATTCAAAGGCTTTGATTTTATTAGGTTGGTCGGAGAATCCAGAAATTCTTAGTTTTGAACTGAAATTCTTTGGCAATAGAATGTGGCAGAATCTTCCACTTCTTAATTATAAAAACTGGTAAATTTTTATAATTCCATCCACGAACAATAATGTTATCATTGTTCGCAAAAAAGGTAAATTTTATTCAAGGTTTTAGAATTCAACTCTCACCTTCGCGAACTTCTCGAACGCATCGTTGGCTCGCTTCAGATGTGCAGGCGTGAGGTCAGCACTGAGATGCATGTGCTCGAGCTCCAGCTGCAGCCGGTTTACCTTGGCCTCTTGATCTTTGATTTCCATCAGTTTTTCCTGACAGATACTGATCATCTTCCGGACCTGTAATGACCACTCATTTATTTATGCGCTCGGAGGTGTGCAGGAAAGAAGAGAACAGGAAAATTTCAAAAAAATTGAACAAGAAAGGAGATTGCAACATGCAGCAGCATTCCTTATATAATTTTTTTGTTACGTATCCAAAGCATGCAGCGACATATCACCGAAGTTTTGGTTTTGACCCTCCTGCGGGATATGCATGCCAGTTCTTGGGATGGTTCTCGTCCACTTTCTCAAAATGGACGAGTTTTCTAGGCAAATCGATGAATTCTAGAAGAATGACTGGCCCAAACAACCAAGCGGTAGTATCTCAACTCGCCCACTATGAAGTACCGTCGCACCTCAGAATCGTTTCTAAGAATTTCTCATTTAAAGAATCTCTAGTGACTACTGATCAAAAAGGTATACGTGATTCCGTGTAAAGCTGCCGAAATACCCATTTTCGAGCCCCAATTCTCGGGGAGCCAGTGGGTGGAGCCGGGGCAGGGCCAACGCGCCCTCCGGTTAATTCGCTCCCATGGGCGCATCTTCTAAGAAAATTCGTGTTTCACCTGAGAGTTCCTCCTCCATTCCCCTTCAGAATAGAAACTGCGCTCCATGTGTGACGAACAAGGAAGTACATGATGCGAAAAACCTGTAGCCCCGCCTTGACTCCGCCCACAGGCTCCTCAAGGATTGGGACTTGAAAACGGGGTTTTTCGGCGACTTTTTACGGAACCATGTACACCATTCTGATCAGCTGCCACTGGAGATTCTCCTCATGCAAAGAGTTCAAAAAGGATTCTGAGGTGGGATGGTGCTTTTAATAAACGGAAAGCACAGAACATCGCCGACCGCGCTCGAAAATCTCGCCATTGATGCTATCGACAAAAGTTGAAATAAAACGTGGCGTAGGTTATCTGACAGAACGTCCTAGCTCACCTGATCGGGTTTCCGTGAAACAGAAAACGTGGATGTCCACGCTTGTAAAGGCTCCATCTCAGCAGTCAATTTCTCGACGTGTCGCAGGAAGCGCTCCACAATCTGGAATTGAGGAAAATGTAGCCGCGAACGTAGAGGTAATGGATAAAATCTCCATATCAGAATGAAGCTCACCTGGTGCGTAGCCTCTTCTGGCTCTGTGTCCGTTGTTGTCTCCCCAGTATCCGCTGCCGCCGCTTCCATAGTGGTGACCTTCAACGAAGACTGAAATTATTCCTAAATTTGAATGCTATGGTTGAAAATTGGCGAGTAATGTGGTCACCTCGGTCGGTTTCACCACGCGATCCGCCTTCACTTTCTGCTCGATAGCCGATGGGCCAGGCTGAGCTCCAGTAGCTGCAAGGAACTGCCGAACGTCTGCTTTGCCGCTTTGAACAAGCTGAACAAATACGTGAAAAATTCGTTTTTTCTACCGAAACGAGTGGTTTTGAATAACTCATTTAGATGTTTTTCTTTCTTTTTTCTCAAACTTTTTTTCCCTAGCCGTTCTTATTGGACATTCTTTGATTTATTCGAACAAATTTCCACTTGGTTCTAATGTTCCTATAGGGTTTTCTTGATAGTTAGTTTTTTTTACTGAATTGTGATGAACAACTACCAAGAAAACCCAGATTCGTCACTGCGGCGATGATTCCATCGTGAGTGGCGCGGTCGCGTCGCGTGCTTTACGAGGCCGCGGGAAGACCATTGCCATCGGTGCCTACTGTACACTATCGGTAATTCTAAGAGCGTGACGCGGTTTTCACGACTGGAAGTTTCTCTTGGGATATAGAGTTCACGAAAAATCAGGAGAACCGAATATTCAGAAGTGCACTGTACAATTTCCGCCTTACTCGATTCCATCAAGGTCAGTTGTCCCTATGACATGGTAAGTTTTCTAGAGTGACATGCGGGTTTTCCCCTCGAGTACTTGAATACAAAATCTATCGAATTTTCACTTCTTCTGGATCATTTGACAAATCGGACACGTCAACTCTTCGAATTGTTCGAATATTCGAGCAGTGGCCGAATTCTTGGACTCTTCGAATGATTTGACTCTTCCTTCAAATTCAAATTTAAAGTAGCTTACCGTCCTACTGTGTTCCTCAATTCGCGCCACGAGGTTGTCCCATCTCTGCGTGACGGTGTCCAATCGTCGTCGTACCTCGTTCGCCGCCGCTCCGTTGCCCTTCTCGAGCCGGGCGACCAGTTCGCAACTCAGTTGGGAAAGTCGTACGAATGAGCCGTGTTCAGCCTCGAGAGCAGCTTCAGCACGTTGTAGTTTTCGTACCTAGAAGGGGTTCCTATTAGGCGCAATGTTTTGTTTGTTTCTTCTAAATTATTTTATTGAATTTACAAGTTTATTTTTTATTTGATGAATTATATCGAAAAAAGCGAGCACCTGCTCAGCCACTTGCTCTGGCTCCTCTAGATGATGTGCAGATTTCAGCCCAAGGAGTTCCTGAAATTTTTGTGGTGAACCTTGCCCAGAAAACTAGAGATCCATAGACGAACGCACGTGTTCCCTTTGCTTCAGCCACTCGCATAAGGTGTTGAAAACCTCCGTCGTTTGAGCACACAGCTCGGCTAGTCCGTCTAGTTGTGAAGCTCTGGAACGGTAGGAATCACTGGTGGGATCCATGAACGTCCCTGGGCAGGTGGCTGGATTCCCACTGTTCCAGAATCATCGGGTTTTTGAGCGAAATGTGGTATCTCTTGCAGCCTTTTTCACTAATGCCGCTGCTGACAGAGAATAGTCGCACGTAGAAGACTTACCAATTTTTGCAAAGAGAACTCGTCCACCCTAGAACGTCAGATAGATCACAAACTTTCCGGAAACGTTCATGAATCCCGGCACAGGAGGAATAAGCTCGAAATAAATAAAAACACCGCTGACTTACCTCACTTCGGCCCACTCACAAATCGCACGCCACCGCTCTCCGATCGAGTGTAGACTGAGCTCCAGAGCACCCACGCGCTCATCGGAAGATTCGCCCTCATCCACCTACAATGAATAGGCTGATCCACAAATTTCCATGCGATGATCCGGGTCTCCTCCGACTTCCAAGAGACAATTGAGAGGATTTCCACAACAATTAGGTCCATTTGTTGGGATTTAGCGATTTAAGCACAGTGTCCTTATGCCAGTGCCAGCCAGTGCATTTAAAAAAAGGCAGAACAGGAAAAGGACAAATCCATGTCCCACTTGGATTGAAAAATAATCGGAACCAGCTGAGTACATAAAACGAAAAAGAGGAGATGGAGATGTATACGAAGTAGATTTCAGTGGTACGGACCCGCACGCCGCGGCGCAGCGCACGATCGATCGATTGCGGAAGCGCAGAAAATCATTGCGCCAAGGTGCAACTGGTGTGGCGCGGCTGGCGGGTCCGAAGCACCGAATCCCGGACAGATGACTTCCAAGAAGTGAGAGAAATTGCCCGTTGAAGAAAATAAAGGAACTACTAGGTGAAAATGTTGCCAGTTAAATTACTCATTTTTCGGAAATCATCTATAGGAAA
>JARK01000432.1:27739-41407 GCA_000688135.1 Ancylostoma ceylanicum
TGAACTGGCCCAAAAGTAACGTGGCACACGGGTCCTAGCCAAAGCGCCGCGAAGCGGCGCTTTGGCTCGGGATTTATCATTTTTTGGAGGTGAACTGGCCCAAAAGTAACGTGGCACACGGGTCCTAGCCAAAGCGCCGCGAAGCGGCGCTTTGGCTTGTATAAAATCAAAACAGGTTTGCAATCCTAAATCAGAAATCCTCGCAAAAAAAAAAACAAATATTGTAAGAAGAAGGAATAGAATTTTTTGGAATAAGATGCCAAGAGGAACTTTTATAATGTTGAAAGCCATTAAATCTACTCTTCTTCCTTTCTCGAGGGAATTTAACCAAAAACTGGATTCTGGTTTGTCTAGACTGGCCAATTCAACTCAGAGTGAAAAATCTCTCAAAAGAACCAGGAAGGCAGAAAAACTCCATAGCGCAAAAAAATATGGAACCTACATTTTATAAGGATTGTGATCAGCAGGTGGATTCTGGCTTGTTCAGGGCCCGGATGCATCATTGAGATTACCCAGGGTGAAGGTATTAACGCCCGTGGTAACGATGGATAAATTTGTGTGGTGCTGGCACGTCTACCCTTGGTAATCTCAGTGCATGCGGCCCCCAGAATAACCAGATGATCCCAGAATATAGACTCCCATGAAATAAAAATTAAGGAAAGTGGAGAAAAACAAAGATTCATAAAAACCAAACAGGGAAGAAAATTTTTTCAATGTGGAAGGTCAGGAAATCTACGCCCTTCGAAAAAGTTGTGAGTAGAAACTGGATTAAATATTGTCCAGACTGGTCAGATGTGATCTTGGGAAATTGTCTCTCAATATTTTCTTTGAAGTAAAGCTAGTTGGAACGAATAATTCATATAAAATTGAGCATCAATTTAGAAATTTCAACAGTGTGTATAATACATAAACTAGATTTGGATGGACTCTGCTAGGAAGGGCGGGTGTTTCCTGCATTTTTTTTGTGGAATAAATCTCAGTCTTCATTCCCAGATGTTCAACCTAACCAAATCAAAAACTATTTTACGAAAAAAATCGATGAAAATAGGTCAAATCCACAATTTACCTAAAACTGACTAACAATGACAACAGCTGTATAGATTTAGTACAGGTTTAGGTGTGCATGAGGAGGATTATCGGACACTTCCCACCAGCGCAGGCCCCACCTGAACATTGGTTCGAAAGCAGCTGATCAGGGTCTTTTCCCAGGAAAGACAGTTCAACTTTGATCTAAGACAAATACTAAGGTTACAGATTGAGTAAGGGCATTTCTCGAACCATGTTCGACTTTTTCTCCCCACTTCGAAGGGATAAAATGACCTAACGCGACGCGTGTGGGTAGTAAGTGTCCGTACACGAATAAGGATAAGCCTTCAAAGCTCAATTCGGCATGGACATACAGGAATCGAGCTTCGCATCTAACTGTATGGCAGCTGCAGTTCTAAGTAAAACTGACCGCATCAAGCGAGACCGAGACTGGTTCAGTTTTTCTCCAGACGTTCCAAGGCAGACAGTTTCGCCCCACGAAATATAATGGGATCATGACACGCATCGCGGAAACGTATAGCATTCACATAGCGTTTTTTGCGCAGTCTTTGACGAGAATGACTCCGCGACGACATTCGGGAACGAGCTGTTCTATCACCTCGAATCTGTAGTCAGCACGAGGATGCAGGAAGCTACCAGAGGAGCAAACATGTTCTTCAAGGAAAGCGAAAGAAAAAAGAAGAGAATGATCCGATGATTTTTAAGATCCGAGCAAAAACCCAGAAGAGAAGAGCTCAAATTCATCAACACACCTGTGCAATACTCTTCCAACAGTGTCCTGGCTCTCCGTCAGGGATGCCATGAAGTTTTCGAAGTCCTTGAACTGTTTCCGGACCGTCTTCAAGTCATTCTCATCCACCTCGTCCAGGAGGCTTAGCTCTTCTTCGGCCTCCAGAAGCCATGTCAGCACCTGGAATTCGGTTGACTCGTATAATCTAATACTGTATTTTTGAAGCAAACATACTATATTATACATGTTATGCCCTTTATAATACACATTATATACAAAGAAGGACAATTTAGGGTAAGTTTTTACCTTCATGTTACGCAGAAGAAGGTTTTCTTCGCGTACTGACGAGTACCCGGAAGAACCTATTTCTTTAATCTACGTCTAATCCTTGATCAATTTTTTTGTTTTTACACTCTTTTCATATTTTTGTTCATTAATAATATACACTAGTATTAATCACTTTATCGAAACAAATAGTCACTAGCAGATATTGTAACCTAAACCAGTTTTTTTGTTTAAACACCATTTTTTGATAACAAATTGACCTAATCTTCTGCCTTCAAGTATTGTCTGAACTGAGACAACTCAAAATTCTTTTTGTCCTTTGTACCTCGGTATTATTGCTAAGATATCGACAGAGTACCTAGATGGGAAATTTTTAAAAGAATTTTCCAAGAGTTTGCTGGAAAAATCATCAAATGAAAATCAAATCTAACCAAGCATCATGAGAATTACAGGGAGACCCTTAACAGAAGCAGATTACTTTCTAACAAAAAATCATAGAAATTATTCGTATCCCGCTACGCATTTTTAAGACTAATTCCAATGATAATAAAATCAATTTGCTTCATTTTGAAGAGAGGTTTAAGGGTTTTTCCTCCTTCCATGATAGTTAATTCTATTACCTGTTCCAGGCAGTTCTCGAACTCCCTAGTCAGCTCTTCCTTCCGAGCTCGTCTGCTTTTGCTCGACTTCTGGCTTGACGATGAGGATTTTCTCGATCGAATTTGCTCAGACTGAACAGAACAATTTCAGTAATTCACTTACAATTTGTATTAATACAAATTCAAGGAGTTCAATTAGGAGCCGAAGGACCTGCTCTTTAACGACTTCGAAGGAAGACTAATGCTTTTAAGCAGCAAACAACGGGTAAGTGAACCGGAACAAAAAAATCACAAGGTTGAAGGTGAATTTCAAGAAAGGGAATGAATAGCAACCTCAGTAGGCTGATCGACGCTGGTTTGGATAGGCGGCTTCTTGACACGAGGTGCAGATTCTGGAGCAGCCAGTGTTGTCGACGTTGATGGGGCGGTGGCTGAAAGTAGTGTCTTTTTTCCTTGTGCATCAAATTTTCGTTCATCTTTTCAATTTTTTGTACTCTTATAAAAATCTTGAGATTTTCACCTTAAAATATATTTTCAAAGGTTTTTGTAGCAGCAAAAGCGCCAAAATTCCACCGGTGAGGTATGAAAATGTTTCTCTTTCTTATGCTTGGGCCTGGATGCAACATTGGGATTCGCGAGATCAGCAAGGGTAAACGTCTTGATGGCGTCTTGTTAACGACGGATAAACATGAGAAGATGTTAATATTTTTACACTGGGTAATCTCACTGACACATGGAACACCTGGTTCACAAAAGGTTCATAGAAAATCAGAAATAAGGTTTTTTTATATAAAAATACAGATGTTGCTTCAGGAAAGCTATTTACTGAATTAACTAGGAACTGGAACTCACAGCATTGCGGCTGAACTGGAGCAGCTTCTGCCACCTGAGTGATCGAAGGACGTGGTTGCGGTGGAAAGGCAGGACCTGCTGCAAAGACTCATACTTTTCATCCTGAGCAGTTATTTCAAATCCTAGACGTACCCTCCACGAGGGGAGCGGCGACGGTCGCCGTCTTGGCCTCTTCGATAGTCGCCGGGGCGGCGACTTCTACTGAACGTTGTGGACCTGGAACAATCCATAACCATCATAAAGCTATCACATGAAACTGCGTCATGTACTCACTCGGCGCTGATCGATCTTGTGGTGAGGGATTGGCAGATGGTTCCTGAAAAAGACGAGATTTACGACAGTTTTACCTACTTTCTGCAGAGAACTTGCTGTAAACCGAGTAAGTATAAACGCGGTGGTGTTCAAAAAGGACCATGATCCTCACCACCTAAAACTCGTCTGCTCACGGTTAGAGCGTCTCTACATATGGTGAAGAATTTTAAAAAAAACATAGAAAGTACTGCAGATCGGGATCCGAGAATGAGAAGTGGACGAATTCTCAGAAGAATTCCCAAATATGGAACTACTCTTGACATGGCATGAGACTGCTTATACGGTTTACTGTCACTTAGAGCTCACAAAACCACTGACATAACTAGTTCCTTTAATTCGCATTCCAGTGGAGGGGTTCGTGAACACTGAGGGTTTTAAACTTCCCGCTATTCCCGGAATGGACGAGTTTTCCGCTGTAATATGGGTGTTTTGTATCTGTATCATTACTCGTACAAAGAGCAATCATTTGGAAAAGGCGCACCCATTTGCACCGGGAAACTCGTCCAATTTAGAAGAGCGGATGGTACACTACTGCTATGCCGATTGAATGCTCAGAACCCCTGGAACAAATTGTCTGATTGCATTTGAATCTTGAGCGAGCTGAAGCTTGTCGACAACTTGCTTTCGTCTTTTCTCGTTGACAAGTTGTTAGCCCAAAGCATGTCGACAACTTGCAAGGCCAACAGCCGACCACTTTGCAAGTTGTTGACAAGCTTCGGGCTAACAACTTGGCGACAAGAAAAAGCGAAAGTAAATTGTCAACAAGTTTCAGGTCGAGCAAGTTTCAGATGCGGAGGAGAGCCCTAAAGCCTCGAGATAAAAAAATAATTCCTGTTTTCAGAATATTTAATGTTCCGGATGGGTTTCCGAATTACCCAGCAAACTGATAGAATTAATCCCATTTTTATTCGAACACTGAAACCACTAACTTCCCGATGCGTTTACCGCCACAGGAGTGCACAATAGAGATAGGTACCACTCAGAAATGCCAATCATATCACGGGCAGCATGCATCATTGAGATTACCCAGGGTAAACGAGCTGACAGCTCAGAAGTTCTCTCGACCTAGCACGGGCATGAGGATATTAACCCTGGGTAATCCCGGTGATGCATCCAAACCAAGGACATCGTTATCAAGTTTCTACAAGTAACGATTTGCCGGACTTTTACCAATCATTTGAAGCTGCTGACAGTTCAGAATCACCCAACAAGTGACGTCTATTTCCAGTGGGTCCATAAACTGTGCTGATTCGCGATAGATATAGTAAAGAAAATTTTTTAAACTCATTTTTTCATTTATTTCTATTTATTCTTATTTTTTATTTCCTTAATTTGTGTTCATCACATGTGTTCTGCGCATGTAATAAATGATGATGATGATGATTCGCTATAGACATAGTAAAGAAAGACAACACGAGAAAATGTGCTATGCTCGAATAGGCAGGCAGTATGCAAAAATATTCAACTATCATCATTTCTGAAACGGACTATAGCGATCCAGGCCCATAAGTCATGTCCCAGGAGGTGAATAAACTCACCGCTTTCATCGTTAGTCTCTCCTCCATGGTGCTACAAACAAAGTGCAACTGAAGAGGTGTGATAAGCGAAGTGTAAAGGCGAGAAAATGTCCTTTCGCGTGTTCTGGGACGGAATAGCCAGGCAGGAATCACACGGACGCTACTCTATAGCGTACTCGTGGCGAACACTGGCGTAGATCACTGTGAATGCTGGGGACCAAGATAGCGAGCAGTCGACGCTGCACTTCGGCGGGTGGAAGTACAGAGCCGAGTGAGGCGTGAAGTCACTCATTCGTCACCTCGCCAAACACCTGACAGTGCTGAGCCGTCGATAAGAAATCATACTGCGTTGATGTGGTGATCCATTGAGAGTGGGGATCGCCGACGGCTTGGCGGCCGCCGCTGCTCGGCTCCCTGAGCTGCAGTGGGGACCACGGCATAGGACATGGATGACCCGAGGATTTGTCCACAAATGTGGGTATAACTGAGGATAACAGAGCGATTGGGGCAAAAGGCCCAAAGATAGGGTAAAACAGGCCAACAAATACGAAATATTACACAAAATGGAAACTTCAGTCCGGTGAGCAGCCTGCAGTACCACAAATTCTAAGCACAGTGAATCCAAACCACCCTCTCTTATCCAAGAATCCTCTTGCATGAGTGAGACTACCCAGGGTAAATGTGCAAGGACAAGGACTAGAATTCACGAACGCGTACCTAAGCGGTCACGTCCTGCGTCTCCAAAAATTACATAGTCTGTAAGATGCTCAATCACACTAACCTTGCGGGTTTGCCTGGTTAACATTCCACGAATTCCAACTCAGACAATTTTACCCTTTTACCCACTGCTAACATGGGCCTCATGACTCTTACCCTGGGTAATTCAGTGACGCATCCGGGGGCAGAACCGGTACTGACAGATGATCCTACGTGCGATAGACCCTGATCAGCTAGCTGCTTGCTTTCAATATACAAAATTATGCGCAAAATCGCAATTCATTTTACGCCCGGACACTACGGTAAGACCATCTGCTGACCGGACTGAAGTTTTCGTTTTGTGGATGGAACAAAATGACTCGAAATACCACAGAAACATGACAGGTAACAAAGATAATGAATATGTTGTGAGGTCCTTTTTTTTTGTTTATCTAGTTTTTCCGTTACCGGTACCCTATGGGTAAACTAGTACACATTTGTTTTTCAATAAACTTGTAAACAAAGAAATAAGTAATTAAATAAACAATGGAATCAGACGGTAAGGAAAGGTGATCTATGGACATGGATAAGAGATAGATGAAGAAATGAATGCAAGAAAATATTCACATGCAACGTGCGGCTGCGCTAACAATCATAATATCAGGGCGTGGAGCGGTGCGTGCGGGGGGGGGGTCCGGATTATTGAAATCTCCCATAGCGATTTATCACACGGTCAGCAGGTACGTATTGCATTTGACACATTTAACAACCCCTATAGGAGACTTCAATGATCTTGACCCGCTCGCACGTACCGCATCATCCACGCACTGACATCATAATTGCCGCGCATACGCAGCTTCCACTGATATCACCTCTCTTATTACTGGTCCATCCTAGGGATATTGCTACTTATACTGCACGTGAAACATAAAACCCTGCGACGCATTGTCTAAACCGACACCGATTTCTGTACGTATTGATTACCGTTAGTTCGTGCTGCAGTGATGCAAGGGATGCCACGCCCAAAATCGATCGCTATCGAGATTAAAGCAGCTCACGATTGGGGCGCAGGGTACAGTGTATCACACTGAAGCAGAGCGACGAGGTGCGGCACGTGCGAGCGGGTCCAGACCAATGAAATCTCATTCAAATGTGAAGCGAAATTGAAGCAGAAAGACAATTTGTGCGGTCTAAGCATGCTGCCTGCTAAGTGCCGTGCAGATGTGTGGTCGGCTTAATTTTGTCGCCATTTTTATGGCTATCTCACTAGTTGCAGCTACAGCTACTCTTAACGAGTAGGAAAGGAAAAAAAAACAAAAACGGTATACATAATATAACTAAGCTCTCGCGAATCCAAAATTATAAGCATAACAGTTTGTAATAACCGAAAAAAAAATGAATTTATTTAAACTAGAAAAGGTAATAAACGGAACGAGGATGGATCCTGATATAAATAAATAATTAATTTTGAAAGGAAATAGAAAACAACTCTAAACACTATTCTCTGAATGTCAGAAAAATGTCTGAAAAAGATAGAAAGACGGATAGCTATCCTTAGAGAAGCACAAAAAGTCGCCGACTTAGCGCACGCCAGTAGCTTTACAAAAACAATACTAAAAAGTTCCAGGTAAGAACTCACCGTATTTTGCAGAGTACCGATGGAACTTTTGCCAAGTAGCGACAAATAAAGTGTCATCAAATAGCACACCACAGAGTGCGCATCCAAATGCTCGCTATGGAGATCTGAAAATGGACACATCGAATCGTACGAACACTCCAAATACTTCGAGACAGAGAAGGCTTGCTGCTGTGGAAGCGCCTGGAAAAAGCAGATGACATTAGGAGATGGATGGAGTGCAAGGTGTTGCTGGAACTCTTAATTTATTTAGAAAAACAGATGAGTGATGGTGTGAAGATGGGGTTGGGGAGGAAGTGTGGGGTAAAAGCGCACCCACACTTGGATTAACGGCTAAAAATGAGAAAATGCTGAACGAATGATTCGACAAGTAGACAAAATGAATGAATGACTGAATGAACGAGTGAATGAATGAATGAATGAACCAATGAATGCATGAATGAATGAATGAATGAATGAATGAATGAATGAATGAATGAATGAATGAATGAATGAATGAATGAATGAATGAATGAATGAATGAAATGAATGACTGAATGAACGAATGAATGAATGAATGAACCAATGAATGCATGGATGAATGAATGAATGAATGAATGAATGGACGAATGAGTGAATGAATGACTGAATGAACGAGTGAATGAATGAATGAACCAATGAATGCATGGATGAATAAATGAATGAATGAATGAATGAATGAATGAATGAATGAATGAATGAATGAATGAATGAATGAATGAATGGGTGGATGAATGAGTGGATGAATGACTGAATACGTAAATGAGCGAATGCGTATGTGAATGATTGGATGAATGAATGGGTTGATGAATGAATGAATGCGTGTATGAATGAATGAATGAATGAATGAATGAATGAATGAATGAATGAATAAATGAATGAATGAATGAATGAGCGAATGAATAAATCAATAAAGAAATAAACCATTGAATTAAATTAAATAAATAGATAAATAAATAATTGATAAATAAATAATTAATTAAAAGCCGGACTGGCAGATTTTTGTAAAAGATAAACGGACAGACAGACTTTCCTCCACTGCTTCTTCATGCCTCAACCAGATAGGAAGCAAGAGGGAAAAGGAAAAAATTAAACAATACTATTTAATAGTAATTAAACGAATAAATATACAACAGTAATCAAGTGAATAAGTAAATAAAGAAACAAGTAAGCAAAATAAAGGCAGCAGGCAAGAAAAAATAAATATGTATGAGTAGATGAACAGGCAGAAAAACAAACAGACAAAGAGATGGATGGACGTACGCACACGGACACTATTCGATGGATTTCTACGAATTCACTAATAATGGGAGAACACAAGCACCAGCACCTCTAGGATTAGTGGAAACGCCTCATACTGACCCAGTTTTCAGAAATGTAGAGGATTTCAGCATACATTTCATTAATCACTGATGATCCGATAAATGGGTAATCTTGTTGGCAGGAAGGATTACTGGTTGGTTTTACCTCAAATAACGCCCTGTGCCAACTAAAATACTAGCTCGGCATTAGCAGCAGGTATTAGTGAATGAATGAATGAATGAATGAATGAATGAATGAATGAATGAATGAATGAATGAATGAATGAATGAATGAATGGATGAATGAATGAATGAATGAATGAATGAATGAATGAATGAATGAATGAATGAATGAATGAATGAATGAATTGTGGATGAATGAATGAATGAATGAATGAATGAATGAATGAATGAATGAATGAATGAATGAATGAATGAATGAATTGGAATGAATGAATGAATGAATGAATGAATGAATGAATGAATGAATGAATGAATGAATGAATGAATGAATGAATAATGAACGGATGAATGAATGAATGAATGAATGAATGAATGAATGAATGAATGAATGAATGAATGAATGAGACGAATGAATGAATGAATGAATGAATGAATGAATGAATGAATGAATGAATGAATGAATGAATGAATGAATGAATAATGAATGAATGAATGAATGAATGAATGAATGAATGAATGAATGAATGAGACGAATGAATGAATGAATGAATGAATGAATGAATGAATGAATGAATGAATGAATGAATGAATGAATGAATGAATGTGAATGAATGAATGCGTGAATGAATGAATGAATGAATGAATGAATGAATGAATGAATGAATGAATGAATGAACAGCAGTAGCTATAAATGATGGGTCGACGTAGAAAATACCAGATCGACCAGGTTCTCAGTGTTTTCTAGAAAGTACTAAAGTTCAGGAAAAATAATAACAAAACGAAGAGTGAAAAAATTGAAAGAATCCTTTAGAAAGAAATCCTGTAGAAATTCACGCTCGGAGTCTTGGCAGTTGGTTTCCATTGACTATTGTTTGTTTTACCAGGAATGTTAGGCGAAGAGAAATTAGAGAAACAAAGAACGCAGAAAAGTGTGCGGTGATTGAGGAGACAGAGGAGAAAGTCGCGCACCTGACGCAACTACTCAACTATCGTTTGAGACAGACTATAGAATCGGCAATTGCCACCAAAATTCAATTTCACGCCGACATCTCGAGATGAGTAATGTTTGGTACGCTAGTTCATTACACTGCTCTTTACTATGTTTCAATGCAATGGGGAAATGATCGCTGTGGAGATGTCGGAAGGGGTGTGACTGGAAGGCCAACTGTAACTGAAGTTCTGGATGACGGACGAGAATAATTCGTGCAAAGTACTGCAGGGCAGTAGAAGAACTTTCATCGACGATGATATCGTCGCGTCGCAGTTACGTGCGACGACGATGCGATTCACGATCTTGCATGCCTATGATGACTGCTCAAACAATTCCACACGTCGTGCCTTGTTTGAAAATGATCGCGCAAGAAATAAATGCGAAAATCACCCAATCGCAACGCGATCGTCGACGTTGACAGTGCAACTAGCGCCGAAATGGAAGAAATTTTTCCAGAAGATTTAAGAAGCAGGCCGTAGTTAAACTAGAAGTAGCTTGAGAGACTAGTCAGGATCAGGCATGAGCGGAATTGCTGCATAAAACTGGAAGTAGGAGGCTCGTTTACCGCAGATTCCTCAAAAACCTTGGATTTACTGGTCTGCTCAACCACAGAATTCAGGAAATTGTGGGCTGGGATTAGTGAACGCGTAACCGAGCAAAACCTGCGTTAGCAAACCCATTTTCGAGTTCTGCTTCTCCTAACATTATGCAATCTACAGGATAACCAATGACGCTAACCGTAGTATGTAGGTCTGCATGGTTAAAGCTTCATGAATCCCATCTCTGGATTCTCAGGTCGGAATTCCGCTCATCGCTGATCAAAGCAGTTTTGCTCCATTTATTCTGGTTAGCGTCATCTCCTACGGCAGGGTTTGGGAAGCCACAATGAAATGTAACGTCCCAAAAGCCCTCTCCTCCACATAAAGATCAACAAGAGAATGAGAAAAGAATAACAAAACCTTTGCAGTNTAGCAATAGGTGAGCGATGTGAGGTTGAAAGATATTGGTTCGAAGTAGATATATACCACATCGACTAGCTGGTTCTAGGTGTTTTCTAGAATATACTAAAGTTCAGGAGAAATAATAACAAAATAAAAAGAGTTAAAAAAATTAGAAGAGTCCTGTAGAAAGAAAGTCCGTAGAAATTCACGCTCGAAGCTTGGCGGTTTGTTTCCATTGACTGTTGCTTGTTTCACCAAGAAAGATAGTCGAAGAGAAATTAAAGAAACAAAGAACGTAGAAAAGTGTGCGGTGATTGAGAAGACAGAGGAGAACCTGACCACACCTGATGCAACTACTCAACTATCGTTTGAAACAGACTATAGAATAGGCAGGGTGCCACCAAAATTCAATTTTACGCCGACATCTCGAGATGAGTAATGTTTGGTACGCTAGTACATTACACTGCCCTTTACTATGTTTCAATGCAATGGGGGATGATTGCTGTGGAGACGACGGAAGGGGTGTAACTGGAAGTTCAACTGTAACTGAAGTTCTGGATGAGGGACGGAAAAAGATCGTGCAAAGTAGTATAGGAGAGTAGAAGAACTTTCATCGACGATGATATCGTCGCGTCGTAGTTGCGTGCGACGACGCTGCGATTCGCGATCTTGCATGCCTATGATGACTGCTCAAACAATTCCACACGTCGTGCCTTGTTTGAAAATGATCGTGCAAGACATAGATGTGAAAATCATCCAATCGCATCGCGATCGTCGACGCTGACAGGGCACCTCGCGCAGAAATGGAAGAAACGTTTTCAGAAAATGTAGGAAAGAGAGACAGTAGATAAACTGGAAGTAGCTTGAGAGACTAGTCAGGATCAGGCATGAGCGGAATTGCTGCATAAAACTGGAAGTTGGAGGCTCGCTTACTGCAGATTCCTCAAAAACCTTGGATTTACTGGTCTGCACAACCACGGAACTCAGGAAATTCTGGGCTAGGATTAATGAATGCATAAGTGAGCAAAAACGGTTTAGCAAACCAACTTTTTGCGTCCTACATCACCTAACATTACGTTATCTCTAGGATAATCAGTTACGCTAACCGTGGTGGGTCTGCATGGTTGAGGTTCCATGAATCCCATCGCTGGATTCCCAGATCGGAATACCACTCATCGCTGATCAAAACAGTCTTGTTCCATTTATTCTGGCTAAAACTTTAACGTCATCGACTACGGTAGGGTTTGAAAATCCAAAATGAAATGTAACGTCCCAAAAGCCCTCTCCTCCACATAAAGATCAACAAGAGAATGAGAAAAGAATAACAAAACCTTTGCAGTGCTAAGAGGGTTGTAAGACCTTGGAATCGTTCCCTGAGCATTTTTGACTATATCTACCTGATCAGCTGGAGAAACTAACAAGTAATTAAGTAAACCAGAAGCCGCATATATCACTGAGATTTCCCAAGGTAAGCGTCTAAACATCACACAAATTCACACACTGTCAACACGAGGGGCCTTACCCTAAGTAATTTCAGTGATGCCTCCAAGTCCATAAAGTAGCCCTAGTGCATCCATGCGCAGTAAGTCTGTCTTAAACTCAGGGACATCACCACGTTTACTCAGTAGCGATCACAGACGGAAGGGAGTAGGTGGGAAACATAGGGTCTCTGCCTAATCAAAAAATAAACAACACAAATAATTCTCCGAAAATATAAAAACAAAAAAAAAATTTAAAAAAAAGAGAAAAAGTAAATCAAGGAAAGTCTAGTCGGCTGGGATTCTAGAAGATTAAGTTATTCAAAGAGCAAATTTCAAAGGATAGATATCTCAAAAATGCAATAAAAAGAGAATATTAAGGCGGAAACTCCATACATTTTATCAGAGACATAATGTTATAAAAGTGCGATGTATTAGGCTAAAGAAATGTTTCGGAAAATCGACTGCAATTTTGCATGAGTTGTTGCAAGCCTAATTTTATTTGCTTGCTAAATGAACGAAATCGAGAAACAATGCTATCCTCCGACGTGAAAGTAATGAAAAAAGAAAGAGCAACTTGGGAAAATAAATGAAAGCGAAAGGCCTCTTTATGTGAACGTGTGGATTGGTCTCTAATCAAAAGTGAAGACACAACGAGGAAGTTTCCCATTTTAATGAACTGATGGATAATTTTTGACTGTCTGAGTTCAGAATTAATACAGGTGCTTAACGATTAACGACTGACCACTGGAAAACGAACGGCTCGCATATTCGAGATGTATGGAGATTCAGGAGCACACATGGGTGGCAGGGATGGATGAAATCCAAGGCCAGGATTCATGAACGCATAACCGGGCGAAACCAGGTTTGGATACCAACCTTTCCGCTATCCGTTTCCTAATATGGCATAATCTATCTATTTTCTTAATGTTTGACCGCTTTCTCGCCTAGATCTACCGCCTTTCCCGCCAATTCCACCTTTTCCCTTAGCTATATAAACCCCTCTCCCTGTCTATTCTAACCCACCACTCCTACCCTACCGACGAGCCTCGGGAATAGTTTAGAATTGGGTAAAAAACATC
>JARK01000433.1:0-35720 GCA_000688135.1 Ancylostoma ceylanicum
ACTCTACAGTAATCGAGAGAAGCCTAGGGACGCGCGTTAAGTATGAGAACTGTAAGAGTGAGCGAGAGAAGGCAGACAAATGAGACAGTGGAGGACGCGAGAGGACCTGCGCGGCTAGAAAAATCGATAGCTAATGCGTGTAGGCTGATCACTGGGGCTCTCGTAACCTTCGCATTGGAACATTTTTTCTTTAAATTTCAAAGTGTTTCTCTTTTCACAAGAACAGAGACTTTTTGTTCGCGCAACATTCAGTTGCGCGATGGAATAGAAATGTTTGCAGAGAATGATCTTGATAGATTTCGGAAGATTTAAACCCAACAATTTTCTACAAACATTTCAGTTCTATCGACGTTGCGCGAACAAAAAGTTTATAAAAATCAAAAGGGAGGTACGTATTTGCAACCGCTGGATCGCACCTCGTGCTTTATCCTGGTNAAAGTTTATAAAAATCAAAAGGGAGGTACGTATTTGCAACCGCTGGATCGCACCTCGTGCTTTATCCTGGTTTTGACTCAACGTCGTCTTCAGAGGCATGAAAGTGGTGCAAGTTCATTAATTTACGCTCCAAACCACCAAAGACCTCCTCACCAGAAAGTGGATGAGAGGAGTGGGGGGGGGGGGAGGGTGGTGTCTCTGCTACTTTGACGACCCTGATGGAAAATAAAAATGACAAAATACTAGTAATAATATTGAATAACCATTAATTGTCTTTTGGAAAATATTAATAGAAGTATATACGTAAAACTAGACTATAACATAAAACAAGATTTTTATCTATTCTACGAAGTAAATTCGAAAATTCAGAAAATTTTCGGGAGTGGGGGCGCCCCTGCCCCGTCTCCCCCGGTGTGTCCGCCACTGCCGATCCTTTCCTGACGCTGCTTTTCAAATTTTGCTTGCTCGTCTTCCCCGCCGCGACAGCGACACCACAGGATGTATCTAGCACCCTCAAACTGATTCGCTCTTCCGGTTTTTTTTTTTTGATTTCACTGGAGCTAAACCACCACCCTGAACTTCTTCAATATGCGCTTCACGTTTGGACAATTTCTTCTGAACCCTTGAAATGTTTATGACCAAATCTGAAGTACACTCAAAAGTAAATTTAGATCAACTACAAGACAACATTACTTTAGATGTACATTGCGTGGAAGAGGGGAGTATACAGATGGAACGATGTTCCATGCAATTGGAAGTTTGGCAAGTGGGTGTGCAAGAAGAAGAGAGTCTGCAAGAAGTGATAAAGTGATGACACAATGGACAACGAAGGATACTCGTGATACCATGTGTACTAACATATGAAGTTTTCAACTCTGATCACGAATCCTTGACCCAAATTACCTAAAGGGATCTCTATAGTGAGTTACATCTATTTCACGCTATTCTTGCTAGCTGCTTATAGGGTCTTCCAACTATTGAGTGCTTCTGGAACAAGGGCCTTGTATGTGTGTAGCGGATACAGGTGCCTTACAAGGATTCAAGGTCAGGTATGAGGACCGTGAGTGAGCAATTCGCTGACTATGAGTACATTTCCTCATGTACGAGCTTTAAAGGCAGCACCCACGGAAATTTTCGCCTCTTAGATTTTGATCCCCTCATGATCCAATCGATTGTGGGGTCAATTTTGCAATAAGAGTACCAGTTAGAACTTTCCCAATAATGAGTAATGACAGGTAAAACCTGGATCAACAGGATCAGTAGGCAGTAAGTTTTACGAGTTTTCATGCTAATACCGCGCTCCAAAATCATTCTTGGAGCGCGAAAAATGGCAACTATCAGCTGATTGGGCAGTGATTGCAGCTGGGAGTCTTTTATATTAACGTTTTCTTACCTCATTTCGACCACAATTTCATTTTGATCCTCAACTTTCCGATATTTACTGCCTTCCCACCTATTATTGGTCTCTACAAACCCTTTTTCTCACTCAGGACATCCAATTTTTCAAATATTGCGCGTATCTAAATTATTTAGCTTCAAAAACTACCGTATGGTTTTGTTCTTTTCCCTAGTCATGTTTTTATTATGAACATCCCATATTCTTTCTCTTTGTGCTCTTTCTTTTTCAAAAAACTGCTTTACCAGCCAAATATCCGATAGCGCTAAGAAAAAAGGTGGCAATGATGGTTGCGTTATCGACTTTTTCGTTCGACCCCACAGGTGCAACTCGACCGCCATGCTCTAACCTACCAAGATTGAATCACCCAAAAACCTTTTTTGCATGAGTTTTGGTTGGATTGGGGACTTCAGCAATACTCCTCATGCTCAAAAATGTAATTTTGCGCTACAATCTCGGAAACCGAATTTTCCGTGGGTGCTGCCTTTAATCGGTATCACACTAGCAAGGTCCTTATTCGCTCTGGAAGCACTTTATAATGTTAGGACACGCATCTACCAAGTGCAGCCTGTACTCCATAAAGAAGTACGCTATATTATATCTGAGCGGAATAAAATAGGTGTAACTCACGATACAAAACTCTGCAAAAAATTTGGGTTACCAAGTCAAGATCAGCGTTAAAAACTGTATGCGGTAGTACACATTGCGTTACCAACTGCAACCGTGTATTCTTCCCTTGTAATTTTGTTGCCATAAATTTGTTATGTATTCGAATAAATGTACTGCTAGCACATGACAAACTAAAGTGTGAGGAGCTTGTAGAATAGTTGGAACGAGTACGCACACCCTGTAATCATGCCAACTCTTTGTTCACTAATGTTCATGTTCTGGGTGCTCGTCTCGTCTTGTTCGCCCATCTTTTACCCACCTTCGTAAGCGGATAGATCCGCTCGACGTGTGGAGATTGTGAATTTAGCGAGGAGAAGCGTGATAAATTTCCGTACTGTAATGAGAACGTATGGGTGTTAGGTGGTTACACTCAACTGTAAATCGAAATACTCCATACGTAAGACTGGTAAGGGTCCAGATTTTTCTAGAATCAGAATCTGAGAGTCTTGCGAAATCCTATGCACCCTCCGAATAACACAGCAGTGCATAGGCGATAGTGGAGAGAGACGCCAGACGGTCAAGCGATTTAGAGGACGAGATCATCAGTGTTTCGCGGCGGCACTAACGTCCTCCGCTGGCATTCTCGCAGCCACAGGATGAGAGTGTTGACGAGACTTTTAGGCTGTGCAATGTATGGAGCAAGGTAACCACTGCACAACATCTTCTCTGGAATTAGTATGTTTATGCGGATGGACTGTCCATCTGAACCCCTCTCTGGTGGGCTCTGTACCCACACAGTCATCGTGCGCAACAGCAACGCACACCACTGCACATGTATCCGCGGGGCCCGTCCCACCCATGCATGTTCGAGCCACCACCTGCGCGCACATCCCTGTGCGATCCTGCAGAATCGGTTCCATTTCGTACACACACATATGTACGAATTAAACGTGCCACCATAATACATCATGTCATTCTCTGTGACCAAGTATGTAGTTCACTCGAACATTCTGGACAACTCCTAACTTCCTTCCATTGCTCTTGAGATTTACGAAGTGTACTGATGCACCGATGAAGGACAGGTGTGCTAAGGTCCAAATGTGTGGAAGATGACAAAACGTGGGTCCATCGATGGAGAGTGGTTCTGGTGTCTAAGACACCAAGGCAAAGATCATCTCATGGAGCCCTGTGTCCAGAAGCTCGGAAAACGCCAGGATAAGGCGCCGTCGATACATTTAGCAAACTTCTTTCGCCAGGCTAGATTGGAACTCATTTGGTAGACACCGACAAAGCTCGCCAAATGTTTCGCCACTGAAAATCGGAGAAATACCTTCAAGCTCAACATAACCTCCCTTTATTAGGCAAGCTTTCGACGCTATAACGCCATTTTTAAGCCTATAACTCATAATGCGTCATACTGAGAGGAGACGAGCAACTAACAGACGCAGAAGAAGGGGGCCTCATCCTTACACATTGATCGTGCTGCAAGAGTGCATTTCAGCTCTAGATCACCCAAAATAACTTGTACCAAAGGGTTGAAAATTGAAATATTGGACTGGCGTTGTGCTTCTCATATCTCGAATGAGGCTGTGTCTCGAACAGCACTTCCATCGCAGAATAGTCGGATGTATCACTCAAAAGCTGAGCGCCGAAGATTATCATTGGTGCAGTCTTCAACGATTAATGAGAACCTGAGGAAGATTTCCGTACTGAACACTCAACTTTAACAGTTTAGAAGAACTTGAGCTGGCAATAGTAAACCACATTACTCTTGTCTATGAGCTGTTATAGTAAAAATGTTTATTTCACAGAAAGAAAATCATCGCCTCTCAATTCTGTTGAACGTTCGATTGTCGTTGGTTCGTCGATACTGCAACCTCTTGTCTCCGTATACGTTAACTATTGAGACAGCAAGCGTAGCTGAAAAAATAAAACATGACACTGTTTCTTTTCTGGGATCGGAAGTTTTCAAGAACTTATTTTGTTAAAATGCAAAGATATAAGTGGCTTTCACAGAAGTAGAAGGCCACCGGAAAAGTGGTCGTTTGCCTTTGTTGGAAAGCATATTGAAAACAATAAAGTTCCATAGGTCCTCTCTTGAATCGAGCCTAGTTGAAATGCCTATTCTTTTGAATGTTCTCAAAAATAAGGCTTAATCGACCAAAATATCGAAAAAAAATTAACCATCCCTGACTGGCTAATTTAAGGTATGTATTTGGTTGCTCCGAAAGTCTTGCACCAATATTTATTTTCCGATCCAAAATTTCTTGGTCCCGAGTTGAAATTCTCTGGTGACAGAATGTGGTAAAATACTTTACTACTTCTCAACTTAAAAAATTGAAACAAATTGAAATTCGAAAAGACCAGGTCCCATGCATGAACAATAGTGCAATGATCGTTTGGAAAAAAAGTGCAAAATTTGATGTAGAACTTCCGGACAAACCTAATAATTATGCCGATTGGAGTAAATGATCGATTAACCGTAAGAACCCAGCTCCATGTTAGTGTCTCATCTCAGTATCGTTTATAAATAGGCAAAAAAGGTTGTTAGAGAAGAATATAGTTAAACCATGGTAGTTTAGTTTCCTCTTCGCACACACTTAAAATTTGAAATTGAGAACTGTTGTCACATTACGCTGACCATGGAGACACACATGATTTCTCACGAAGAGGTCGGGGAACCCGTTTTTGATCCCCTTCTTTTGGGGAGAACTCCAGCTACCAGACATACATCACGAGGATGTGCAACTGTGGTGGGGTTCATTAACACATTCGCGACAATGTGCTCAACCGGTTGAGCACGCATGGTGCGACGTGTGGGACCGCGTGCTCAACCGGTTGAGCACACCCTTTTCGCAGTTATATTTTTGTGAAGCAATCTTAATGAGCAAACTCCTATATAGTAGTATACTAATAAATGTTCAAGTGATTTATGCACGCGATGGGCAGAGCAAACATCTTCTCGTACTTCTTTAATGCGTGGTTGAAACTGATAAGTAAAAGAACAATTTATATGAAGATTAGCTTACTTACTTACTACCTCCTATGCAGGTGAACTTCTTGAATTAGCTCCAAGCTCGGGAATATTCGCGTTTTGGTTTGTCTCAAATTCGCCCATTTTCGAAGTATTATGCAGCAGTGGAAAAATTCCTACCGCGTGGGACCACGTGCTCAAGCGGTTGAGCACGGGTCCTACTTGTGCAAAAGTGCGTGTGTCCCACGTGACACACCATGCCAAAGGCGTAAGGTCGCGAATGTGTTAAAGTTTCCGGTATGGTTGTGACCTATCCGCCATCCTGAAACGGATGAGTTTCCCGGGCAAAAATGGGCTCACTTATGGTTAATCAAATCGCTTCGAGTCCATTTACGATTGTATATCGCTTATAAGGATAGTGTAAGAAGACACATGACAATTTGCCAGGGAAACTGCACCATAACCTGCACCATAACCTCCCACAGGCACATAATATCACCGAGGGACCGTCATTTTACCCAGGACCTAAGAATAAATCATGACCTGAATCTTTCTTCGGTTTGGACTCTTGCCACCAAACTCTGAGGTGAGCTACATGAGTAACACCATCGAGAAAGCGCAAGAGCAGTAATTGTCCACTTTTCTTGAGGGTTTTAGTAAAATTACTCAAAAATGTTATTACAAAGTGGGAAAATGGATAATCTTACCTGTCAGCAAAATGAACAACGTGAAGACACCCAAACACCTCATGGTTGAAATCGATGACGACTGTCGCGACGAAGGACGAACCGGCACCAGACCCGATCACCCGATGATGTAACATCACATGTTCAAGTCTTCTTTGGGATTCGCCAACTTAAGTACCCGGTGATTTCTCTTCAAAAAATCGCAATTTTCGTTGTTTATGTAAGGAATTCGTGGCTAAGCCGCGCTTATTGCCTAGGTTAATTTCAGTTGGTAAAAATTTGAGGGACCACATTTTTTTCTTGAATTTCGGAAGTTGAGCTGAACTAAATTCGTATAAATTAGTAGTGCTATTTGCGTTCTGGATAAAGGACACACACATTTCCGTTGAGGATTTTTTCACCTTCCGTAAGAGGAGAGCGACTCAATAGTCTGTCATAGCCAGGGCCATCAGATGTCTGTTTTTTTTCCTGGCGCTACTGGGTGCACATGAATAAATAAATAAATAAATAAATAAGTAAATAAATCTCTATATATAAAAATGAATGTCTGTATGTATGTGTGTGTGTGTGTGTGTGTGTGTATGTGTGTATGTATGTAACGAATAGAAATCGCGGAGAGTTAACCGATCGGGACCAAACTTTGCACACATATACAACTCGGGCCGGCGGAGGTTTTAGGCTACCTTAGGTTATCGATTGATTATCGATTTATCGATTTTATTGATTTTTCGGTATTTTCGCCCACGGGTCGGGGAGGACATGTCTACTGGGGTTATCCAATACGCTGAACACGAATATGACAACCATTTTGCACCAATTATTGATTTATCGATTTAATTGATTTTTCGGTATTTTCGCCCACGGGTCAGGGAGAAGATGCCTACTTGGGGTTATCCGATACACTGAACACGAACATGACAACCATTTCGCACCAAGTATTGATTTATCGATTTTATCGATTTTTCGGTATTTTCGCCCACGGGTCAGGGAGAAGATGCCTACTTGGGGTTATCCGATACACTGAACACGAACATGACAACCATTTCGCACCAAGCATTGATTTATCGATTTTAATTGACTTTTCGCTATTTTCGCCCACGGGTCGGGGAGGACATGCCTACTGGGGTTCCCTTTGCTTACTGATAGGTAAGGACACGTCCACTGGGGTTCTCTTACACGTTGAACGTAAATATGGCAAGGAAGGTTCAGAAGAATTCACCTAACAAAGAACCTCACCTGCTCTATGGCAAGAGTGGGCTAAGAAGGGTTACTTGGGCTGATCACAAGAATAATGAGTACTTTGAGGGACTAATTGGATTCAACAATTTCTATCAGCAGCGTTAAATAGCCGAGAGAAATGAAACACCCGAGCGAAGCCGGGCACAGCGTCTAGTAAATAAATAAATAAATGAATAAATAAATAAATAAAAGCTGGATGAACTATGATGGTGTCCAATCCAGAAACCTATTGATTTTTTCTGCACCTTATGACTAGAAAAGCTCCATGATAGCTCAGAGAGTGCTTCTGTGACTTTGTCTGCAATTACGTCCGTGATTCCTGGTTGACAGTATCCTTAGGAGGATATAATATTCGAATAACTCAATTTGTTCAATTATTCATCCAGGACTCGATCCGAAAAATTCAAATGTCCAAAAATGAGCAAAGAACCGAATGCCTCCATACCATTCCTAAAGGATCGTATTGCTCCCTCTCTTTCAAAAATCCGAATTGTAGAATTATTCGAAATCGAATTTTTGGAATTCGAATGAATCGATGCGTACCTATTGCGTTATTCAGCCCTAAATATTATATTGATTAGTTTTTTCGATCGATGGAATGATGTTGCAGGATCGGTCTGCTAGAAGACTCAGTGACGGTAGCAAAGCATCAATTAAAAGGAATTATAATATATATGTACACATAGAATTTACAAGAGGAGTGTAAAAATTAGATTGAACCGCCTGATCAGCCGACCGCGACCGCGCCGCAGCCGCAGTTGCAAAGTCACGGATGCACTCTCCATATGACCCGACTGTACCTGGCACACAGAATTCACAAAGGAAGCGTAAAAATCAGGTCAAACCAGCCGACCGCGACCGCGCCGCAGCCGCAATTGCAGACAAAGTCAGAGGTGCACTCTTTATATGACCCGACTGTACCTGGACATCAAGGGAAATGAGATCCCGGTAAAAATACGGGGATTCACATCAATGTAGGACGTGGGCGTCAAGATTGATGAAGCAGCTTTTGTGTCCAGAAAACTCGTCTGTTTTGGCCTATTCAGAAGATCCGAGATTGTTCATGAATCCCGCCATGGAAAGTGGCCCTCCCTTAACTCTCCTTTTATGTAGGTGACAAGGAAAATTTCTTGGAACAACCGCGACAAGAAAAAACTTTATTAACCCACAACTCCATACAATACTCAAGTAAATGCTACAGTAAGGCAGTGTTTGATAATATTGAAGCTAACAGATCATTAAAAAGCCGGCTTTAATGAGTAAACAACGGTTTAGAGACGATGTTTCAGGTCGACTTTCTCCTCTTCATCCAATTCATTGGCTGAAATGAACCAGTTACTCACGCTTGGACAACTAGCACATGACCGACTGCTACTTACAGTACTGTCCACAGTCCGGAAGTTCTCCTTTGGTGCGGGAGTGGTCGAACTCGCGACCGTATCGGTCCACACACCAGCAGTAGCCGTTGTGACACTGTTCGGGACGATAGAAGCCCTCTAGGTCACAGCGTGGGAGGAATACTCCTGGAAATCATGCTTCATTAGATTCCTGTCTTTTTTCAGATAACCATGAACAAATCAACGGATAAATAAACAAGTGGGTGAATAAAATTGTTGTCGAGAAATTCTGGGGAAACCCCATCAGTTCGCAAGAAAATTCCCCAGGAACCTGGCTCTGTCGCCCACTTTTCTGATATATCATAGAACACGGCTAACTTCTTGAAACTTTCCCTTTTTGGGTATTCGTTGGAAGTAACAATTACCAGTTATTTCTCATCGTAATCATCTAAAATTTTTTTTACATTTCCAGATGAAAGTAAATCTTATAACCCAAGGAAACCGGTAAAATAACAGAAAAAATGCTAAATTTTCCACACTCGGAGTGCAAAATTATTTTCTGAGAAGCAGTGGTTCTATTCACACTCAAATTTGGTCCAGACAGATCCCCTAATAAACAAATATTTATGCCGCACTACGTTTGACAGAAGTGAGGCCTAAGCAACGCCCATTTTTGTACCTTATTCACTGTTGAGTCTACAAACTGAGAGTCTGTACGCTTGTTCAAGAAGTTTCTTTAATACTTCTGAGTTCCAGAACAATAGTGTAGCAAAATTCCTTCAAAAGCTGAAAATCTACTTATTTATCTCCTAGTTTATAACCCTATTTAAATGCATCTCCCTTTTAATCCTCCGAGGTTATTTCCAGAATTTGATACTGAAGAGTCAATGCTGCAGAGAATTGAGTTAAGTCATTTTGCGCCGCTGACATCCGTCCAATTTCCGGCTGGAACAGTGAAATTTACGAGAATGTCTGGCGAATCTCATCCGGAAATTCTAGGACAAATTCCATAAAACCCACATTTCGCATTGTCTCCAGAAATTTCTACAAGAGATCTCCAACATAAGCGGCTTCTCATCAGAGAAATCCTCAATTTCCTTCTTTCGGAAAATCTCGGCACTCCAGCGCAAAAAAAAAAAGAATGTTGAAGAGGTTTAATTTCAGCAAAGGTTCAATTTTCCTTATTCAGGACGTATGCACCAAAGTTCTAGAGAGGACAAATATTTTCGACTGCGTGGAACCCTCAGAAACAATCATGGAAACTCTAGAAATCTCTTCTCAAATTGGAAGGGAAGTGAATGAAAATGCAGATGACACTTCTGCTTGACACATGTTCAGAAATCGAGGACATTCACCTTTTTCCAGGATTGGGATACCTTCATCCTCAACATGGGAATAAAATCGTCGATGAACCAGAACCACCCTCACCTTCTTTCTTGACCTTTCATCCTTGTGATGCATATGGTGCCAGAGTTTTTCATATGTTTTTCTATTTTATTAATTTGACTTTACATTTTAAAGTTGACTAAGTTTAATATAGTGTAGTTAATCGTGGCTGGTGCATCAATAAAGATAGGTTTCATATCCTAATCTTTTAAATTTAATTTCAACCAAATAGAATGAATAAAAAAATAAAAATACAAAACGGATGCACATGACGGGATCCGAACCTCGACCTGCCTAACAGTTCAGCACCTTCCCCACTCGGCCATATCTGTTTTTTTTTTTGGAACCCGAGGCAGAAATGAAATAAATACTGTAGCACCTTGTCAATCAAGGATCCAAGCCAAATACTTTTCATTCCGATCTGCCAGCCTCGCCTCTTGCACTACCCTTGTGAGTAGTTTACCATAGACCTCTTTTGAAAGCTTTAAAATCCCAGAACACAGCAAAGTTGTTAAAATTACAGCTTTCATTAGAAGTAGCCTCTCTCCATGGGCCTAGCACCTCAAAATTTGTCCTTGCTCCCCCCCTCCCCCCCCCNCAGTCACAAGATTTCAACAGAAGTTGTACTGCAGAACACAACACTATTCCCACAGTACATACATGAAGGCAGACCAGACCCATGGAGATTAGTGGGGCGTCGACCACTAGGCGAAATTTACCGATTTCCACAAGTTTCGCCCATTGGCTCTGATGCCCTACTTAGAGCAGCAAATCCTCGACTGTCCCAACACTGAATGTGCTCTTGATTTCTTCTTTCCATCCTCCTCTTCGCTATTCATCTGTATATGCCTGCAGAAGCTCGTCCAATTTCAGCACCAGAGCCAGTGGGCGGCGTTTACGATGGTCCTTCAGCGCGGTCGAATTTCGCCTAGTGGGTTACATCCCACTAGCACCGCAGAAATCGAAATTCAGAGCTTTGAACGCAGTAGCTTTGAACTACTGAAATGAAGAAGAGTCTCGACTCTAGCATATTGGTTTGATGCTGTCGACCGTAGTTGCAACTAATATCCCTTTCTTTTGAAGGTAATCTGAGGCAGGATGTATCCACCACCCTCTGTAAAGCAGAGAGGACGCCCATTTTCTGTGAGAAATGAGCACCTATGGCGGTATTAATGAGCGTCGCCGGGTATGTTCCAGCCTACCCGTCGAGTGTACGAGTTTCGCGGGTGAAAAGTTCGTATTCATGACATAGTCGTTGTGCGCAATCGGTAGAAAGTCTTCGAGCTTGCAGAGCTTGCGGCGCGTGCGCGGCGCGTCCAGCTTGTAACAGCGGTCCGGCGTTTTCGCTCGGCTGTGAGGACGCCGTTCGTTAGAATTAGGCTCAGGTAAGCGTTTTAGCGGCTAGCTGGGACAAGCAGGCCAAAAACAAATGAAAAACACAGAAACACGCCGCTCACGTGCCGTAGACTCGGCGCGCTCGAAAACTTCCTACCGAATGCACACAAGGACTATACCGACGGCTACCTTCCCATCCTACAAAGTGGGCAGACGGGAAGGTTTCTGCCTATCCGACCATCGGGAAGTTCTACTTGTCGGTGGAATCACATTTTTAGATATTCTTGCATTCCATTAAAGAGCGTAGGCAGAATAGTGCCTTATTAGGACTCCAAACGGTGTTTTCATCTTGCCCACATAGCTAATTTAGTATTATTTTCGTTCCGGAGTCATTCTTTACAATAGCACTTAGACAATACTTTATTTTGTTAAAAATGTATGTATGTTGCTTGAATGTTCACAATGTTCTTATGTCGCACACCCCTCAACGTGTGGTAACTGTTGGGCGGTTCCCGTCGTAGAGTGGAACCGCGGAGAAAATTCAAAAAAAAAAATCGAAAAATCTAGTGTTCCAAAATTTTGTGGTTTCGAAAAATTTGAAAGCTCCAATGTTCAAAAATTGGGTTGTTCACAGAAATTTGAATGATCGAATATCAGAGAATCCGGGGACCCGTGAAAAATTGGGAATTCGAAGAAATTCTTCGGACTAAAACTCTAGCGGCTGTGTGATTGGGCATTAGGATGAATTGTCCAATCTCAACCCTCGGCTACACCACCCTTTCAAAGCACTGCACACCACACCTCACAAGAGACCTACCCTCGCATTTACAACGATTAGCAAGGCATAGGGCCAAGCACAACTTTCCAGCACTGCGTTGTGTTAAACTTTGAATTGTTATTCCATTTTAAAAAAAATTTTAAATTTTTTTGAATTCCACTTGCACTACAGCAATATGGGTGTTATTGCAAGATTTCGCGAAAGATGTTAGGAACTACACTCCGGATCCGACGATCGATTCAAGCGAATTGCTGCTAGGATACAGGAGACCCAAAGACAAGTTGGATGGCTGGCGCTTGCCAGACAATACGTCGGCTGACTATTTCTACTGGCATCGAGGCGAACCGAATAACAAAAATGGTACCGAGCAGTGTGTTGAAGTGCGTTTTCTTTCCCTGCTTCTATGCTTTTACAAATTCTCTCAATTTATCCATCTATAAACAACACTGGCGAGCAATGAGTAGGAATGAGTGTGTATCTCGGCGTCAGTGTGGTTTTTATGTTGTGGCTGTTATTCAGGCACCAGCCTAACACCAAGCCTAGCTTTGATTACATGTGATGCTTCTTCTGTGCAACTCGGTTCATACATAGACACGTTTGTTACGGCCTAACGTTTTGACCAGGGTAAAGCTCAGGTACGATATTTCAAACCACCCCTACGTATTCAGAGTGGCAATGCGAAAAAGCAAAGGGGAGTTGCTTCATAGTGATGAAGTTGNTGCACTGACTTCGGTGGAATGACAGACGGCTTCTATTCAGGAAGCGTCCTGAAGAACAGTAAATCGGTGCTACAATACTCAGTAGTAGTAACAGGTAATAGACACAGTAATCAGTAGAAGAAGTATGTATCTACTTATCACAGGAGAGAGACCAAAGTATATTTTTTAGGTGCTACTCCACTTGCGCAAGTCGTGCTCGTTCAATCAGTTGAATATTGCAAGAATTGCAGCGCATTTCGGCTGAAACCCCTTGCTACTTCGTGAGATTCCGCGCTCCGTTGCGGAAGATATTACTGTAGCTTCCATCACAGGAGGGGTGCTGAGAAAGTGCGTGTATCGCACCCGTATCGCACCCTCCCTGTGGTGAACTCTACAGTAATCGAGAGAAGCCTAGGGACGCGCGTTAAGTATGAGAACTGTAAGAGTGAGCGAGAGAAGGCAGACAAATGAGACAGTGGNCCACAGGAGGGGTGCTGAGAAAGTGCGTGTATCGCACCCGTATCGCACCCTCCCTGTGGTGGACTCTACAGTAATCGAGAGAAGCCTAGGGACGCGCGTTAAGTATGAGAACTGTAAGAGTGAGCGAGAGAAGGCAGACAAATGAGACAGTGGAGGACGCGAGAGGACCTGGGCGGCTAGAAAAATCGATAGCTAATGCGTGCAGGCTGATCACTGGGGCTCTCGTAACCTTCGCATTGGAACATTTTTTCTTTAAATTTCAAAGTGTTTCTCTTTTCACAAGAACAGAGACTTTTTGTTCGCGCAACATTCAGTTGCGCGATGGAATAGAAATGTTTGCAGAGAATGATCTTGATAGATTTCGGAAGATTTAAACCCAACAATTTTCTACAAACATTTCAGTTCTATCGACGTTGCGCGAACAAAAAGTTTATAAAAATCAAAAGGGAGGTACGTATTTGCAACCGCTGGATCGCACCTCGTGCTTTATCCTGGTCTGCACCTGAAAACGAGGTCGTGTCTTAACACGTACGCGGCGCGGCAGACCAGCTGGGTGCTATGGTTGTAGGGCGTTGCTAGCATTACCGATTTTATACATCACAATGTAAATGTGTGTAAGAGTGTGTAAGAGTGTTGATGCGAAAGTAAAGTGTTGACTGACTACCCGATTTTCCTTGATTAATGCCAACAATTCAGTCCAGGGTTGATCTCGACAAATGATAGTGAGGCGCTAGGAACTCAGAGCGAATTCTCTACTCACCCTGCACTTCGCTTCTTGCTCGTCATAGTACCATCTGTTCATCGATGCTGAGCAAGGACCTCGCACAGCGGCGCCCACACACTCTTTGGTCTTTGGGACGGTGGCCGATTGTATGCCTAAAGGAAGGCGTTAGCTGTGCTTTCCCTGGAAAGGAGCAACGTACTGTCACAGTCTGGCTTCTGCCCGTTTCGGGTGCGGCTGTTCGGGATTTCAATTCCTCGCGAATCCACGCAGAAGCACTGGCGACCGTCAGGTTCGCACTGAAACATTGCGCGAGTGAAGAAGAAAATGACAAATGACTGCAGACCACCCCCGAGAGAAGAGACTCTGCTACACGAGGCGTACCTGGACTTTCTCAAAAGCGCCTTGAGCGGTGCAGGCAGGCACGAATGCTCCTCTTATTGTGGATGAGGCGGCGTTGACACGACGACGTTCGCATTCTGGAATGGTTGATATTTGGAAAAGGTAAACCACTAGTAGTCAGGTAAACCATTAGTAATTTCGAAGCACCGCTGATAAAATAATCCGATTTCAAATGTGCGTGGCAATGATTTGAAGATAAAGCTAGCTTCCCACGGAAACTTTCTTGTCCAAGATTTTGAAGGTTTTGGACACTTAGCAATGGTGTCAACAATTCCAAAGTCGTTCCAAAAAATACTTGCCTCTGGCATCCATCGCCCGTCTGCTGAGCCGCTCCGTGCCTCCTATGCATTATCATACGTGCTGCGACGTGGCTCAGTCGACGCGCAGTTTAGCAGGAGGCAAGTATTTTTTTGGAAAGACTATACGAAAATTGCACTGTCGTAGCTATTAGCGTTTGCAAGAAATGAGAGGCTAAACGTATTTCAACATTTCAACGGGATGTGTTGTAGCATAAAATGAACGAGTGTTTTTGTTTACAATCACTTCCTTCCTTGTGATATAACTTGCTTCCATTCCCAAGTCCTCCCATTTCGAGCGCGGGCAACTCGGTCATATTTTGCAAACGGGCTGAAGTGGTGGCAATGAAAATCGCCTTATTCGAAGGTTTTGTCAAAATCAATCACTACTTTCGTTTTCGCTACAGTGCCAAACCTAGAAATACAGTAAAATCTGAGAGAGCAAAATTTCCATGGGCGCTGCCTTTAATCGCAAGATAATGATGGTGTGATGTACGCATTCTAGCAAAATCTTTCGTGGTTCAGCGATAGTATGTGATCAAGCCGAACGTGTACACACCCGAGTGCGAAAATTAGATATGGAATGGCACTTCATCATTCCGAGCGTTTTTTTTTCAGCATGATGTTCACAATATTTCTGTACAAATGACAACAGCAGGTATTGACGATGGTTTTGTTTCAAAAATACAATTTGCAGGACACCACCTAGAAAATAACCCAGAAATAACAAAGAAAATGGCTCGCCAACTGCTCATCTACGTTGTCCCGACAGCGAAGGCGTTGCGGTAGGACTCGGATATGGAGTAGTTCCGATGCCCATGGAAAACCGCACGGACTTACTGCCCAACCCAATATAACAAATGCCCTTTTCCAACCTAACCTATTTTGATAATTTGCCTTCTAAAAATAGTGGCGCGGACTACATACAAGGTGGCAACAAGTTCGCCCGAGCCACTCGATACAGTCCAAACCTCGTCGATATACGTACAAGAACTCTGAATGCTCACCTGTCCTCGGCGCTGCCGTGGTCGGTGCTTGAGATGTTGAGGACCTGTGGGTGGTGTCAGCCTGAACAATCGACGTTCGTTCTCTGGTGCTTGAGGAGGACGGTGAGACGATGGTTCGTCTGGTGGTTGTGCTAGGTGTTGTGGATGACTCAGTGGTTGTGGGTAATTCTGAGGTAGTCGTAGGTGCTTCCGTGGTCGAAGTGGTCGAGCTGTCAATTGTGCTTGGAATTTCACTGGTAGTCGTGGTCTCAGTTGTCGATACTGGAGCTTCAGTGACGGTCGCCGTTGTAGGCGCTTCGGATGTCGTGGAGGGCTCTTCAGTCGTGGTTGTTGTAGGCGCGGTGGTTGTTGTCGTAGCTTCTGATGTTGTGGTTGACTCCACTGTTGTGGTCGTCTCTAACGGCGTCGTGGTAACAACCTGACAGAGTGTTTGCATGCAATAGAATAGAACATTAGATAGGTGAAGGATAGATAGGTAATGGTTTGTAAAAAGGAGGAACGTTAGAGTGCACATGCTGTGAAGTCGTTTGTTCAAGGTACCTGTGTTGTGGTGGTTTCGGTAGTAATGTCAACCTTCTCGGTGGCTGCCTGTGTCTGGGACTCGCCAGCGATAGGGCCGACAGTGCCGTAGGTCTGGTCGAATTCCGAGCCTTTTGGGAAACCCAGGTTGGCTGAAAATTCTCCACATTTTGTTCTGTTATCAGCACGAGAAGCTACACGTAGAACCGTTGGGAACAAGGAGCTAAATGTGTGCTCCCACGTGAGGTATAGCACGCTGCGTTGCTATCACCAGCGACATCGATATTGATAGCTATCGATTTTCTGCGCAATGTCGCCGGTGTCGCTGCTACACGAGCTATTCATAGGTGATAAGCGTCATTATGACGTCGTGTATAAGGCAATTTCTACTGGTTGAGTGCGGCTGACAAACGTGCGTCTATATGATGAAGAATAGGAGCCACTCGCATCGCAGTCGCAGCTCGGACGCACGCGTTTACGGCCTCACGACGGCCGAGCGTTCTTTTCATTGAGAATTTCATACCGCGTTGGTCGGTCTTTGTGGAAAATGTTTCGCAAATGAATGCGTGCGTCTGACTAGCATATGGCTTATGGCGACAGCCCGGATTTCCATTTGGTGAAGATGGTCAAACAACAAAACTTACCGGGAGGCGGATTGATACAGGCATCCTCGCATTCCTCCTTGTACCGGTACAGCTGGGGTTCCGTCTCATCAGATGCGCAATGACCTAGAAATTATATCCGTTGCGAAAAACTCGATGGATTTTTAAGTGCGAATGAAATTCTGAAGGGCTTTGCGGTCGATATTTAGTGTGCAAATTTTCGAACTTCAGGAAGTCGCTTCTTCGCTTCTTATACTTGTTTTTATTAAGCTGCTATTTCAGCAGTTCGCTACCCTAGAGAACATAACCATACGTAGTCTCCGAATTTTTCGACTCGCTTTCGTCATGCGCAAACCAAATATTTTTGAGCTCTGTACAAAAAAATATCCTAAAAAAGTATCAAGCCTCCCTCCTCCCAAAAAAAAGAAAAAAGAGCTCCTATGGATCGTTCTAAGGTAGGCGTTACGTTTATAGAGGTGATCGAGAACGAAAAAAGGCTCGCAAGTGTTCCGGTGAGGCAGGAGTTCTGCCCTACAACGACCTCGGCAATAGACATGGGATGTAACCGAGCCAAAGTTGTCTGCTAACGCTCAGCAGTCTCCCATTTTTTGAGGTTTGGGGATAGCTGTGGAGTAGAAGTCTTAACCCAAGCCAGAATCGCCATGTTATTTTATCCCCGCTGCTATTTATTTACAGTCCTCGAAAGGACGAGATTTGAGCGAGGGATGCGGAGAGAGCATCTCCCAGTGAGAGGGTCGAGTAGGTCCCGCCGCGATTCTGCAGCCGCGACGCTATGAAACCGTTTTTTTTTTCTTTCGATAACGACTGTGCTCATTTGCTGGTGAGGAAGGTTATAGCTGGAAAGGGAGGCGCAGAGAAGCCCACGATTGGTCAGTTTACGCAACTGGCCAATCGTCGAGCTAAGTAGGTTGCACCGCCCTTTTCAGGTACGACGCCCTAAACCCCTCATTTCACATACCCAACACAACCGAAGGACCAATTGCAACTCATCTGATCATGTCCTTTACGCTTCTCACGCGTTCTCCATATGCCGTTTCCTTTCCTAGTGGGGCAAAGAGGCAAAAGACCACCTCTTGCCCTCATACAAGGATGTCCCTGTCCCGCATGGTTGCCCAGGCATCCGTGAAGGGGCGGAGCGGTGCTGGCAGCAGAGGACCACCTTTGGAACCTCGGTCGCCCACAGCGAGTTATTTGAGGCTACGCAGGTTTTCTCCTATTCGAAGGCATGACTTTCCCGCGCGTGCATCTTATTTTCGGAAACTGGGACAAATCCACGCAGCGCGCGTCCGATCTTCAGATGTGAGACGATTTACGTGATGGTTAAATGAGATCACAGATGTCAACCACAAATTGGCGTGGGTGGTGGGATTACAGCGAATTTCGCGAAGAGCGGAGCATAGTAGAGACTCACCGTAGGGGTAGCTGACACATTCACCGTTTCGCATGTAGTAGCGCAGCACAAACTGTGAACGCTTCGGAGTCTCGCCGTCCTTCGACGGACATCTGCCACGGAACGGTTGTCGCTTGCAAGGATCTACGGCCTCTGTAAGGGAGACATTTGATGATGAAAGATGTCGGAGTGGAGGCTACAACTAACCTGCAGCGGCTACCACGGCACATGCCGCTAGTAGCGCTAAAAAGCGCATTTATCTGGAAAAAGATGTGTGTTAGTGAGAATGTGAAGCAACGCAAGGTGGATGCACGAGATCCAATAAAGCAGAAAGCAAAAATAATCGGGAGATCACGAAATCAACGAGAGAATTTGAGATTACTTGCACTTCTCTCAAAAATCCCGAGAGTGAACTGAGGATCAGGTGGGGTACTGGTAAACACAGGCGACAACAACTCCGTTGCAGGAAGGAAAAACTGTTTTGGAAAAAATGAAAGAGAGAACGCCGAGGGCAAATAAAGAACAAATCACGAGGAAAATGTCTCAACACTTATAGTCCTTTTCACAATAGATGATATTCAGAGAGAAGACGGAGCAGTAAGACCGTGGGAAAATGAACAACAATCCCAGAAAACAATGAGAAAGTCTAGCAAGACGCTCAAATACTCAACTACCGCCGTGTATGAATTGGTGTATAGTAAACGTGTGCTTGTTAAAGAAAAGACGTTGTAGTCAGATGTTGATTGACACCGGAAGAGTACCAAGATTTCACGAGTGCATTTCCATCTGAGAGGAAAACTGTAGGAATAGGAAAATCAAGGCCGTATTCGAATACAGACTCAGAAGACTGACTCTCAGAGTCTCAGGACCATCCAAGATAAAGGATGTAGCGGTCACTGCAGCTCTGGACCTATAAAGCAAACTCGAACTCAACGAATAAAAGTTTCTCTAGTAACGATAGAATGTCATAGGCTAATGGTCACTCTGGAACAAAACAACGGGTTCGAAGAAAGGCTCAAGGTAGGGCAGACCTTCACAGCTCCCACTCTCATGGTCATGGAGTACATGAATGTAATAAATGATAAGTAGATAGATTGCGACACATGGCAAGCCTCAGCTTCTCCTCCTCATCTCTTTTAAGAGGAAACCATAGCGAGAAATAAGAAGTCTTGGAGAAGACGCGCATTCTCAGCGGACAGCTGTACAGCGTCCTCAGACTGGACCGATGTAGCAGAAACAGAGGTGAGGAATGAGCAGAGGCGTCTTCGTGGAAAAGACCAGTGGATCTAGCTATAGTAGCTCCGACCGCCTCTTGGACACGCCTCGAATCGTTCTCATATGTTAAATAGGGGGTACAACTGGAATGATATGAAACTGGCTCGGCGTGAGTCGGCGCCAACGACGCCGCCGTCCACGTTTGCGCCGTTTTTCTCCAGCAGTGAAAACGAGGCATTTACTGGAAGCCGAACAGGATGCGCGAATACACATTGCGAGTCGCGAGGAGGGCCATTCACTCTGACCTGGTCAGATGAGTTTATACTAGGCGGAGAGCTCATTCAGAGCAGAAACACGCGCAGTACTGAGGTGGACCTCAAGGTGTCGAAACAAAGAGGTGCCGAAAAATCTCGCTGAATGCAATAAACGCGGGCGCGTATAAAACTTAAGACAGTCAGGTTGATCCGAATTCGTCGGGGCGTTCCTTTCTACTATAAAGTGTGTCGGTGTGCGCAGGCGTTGAGTTATCTGATCTTCCGTCGTCCAGTCGTCCTTGACATGACGGCCCAGTAATGCGCCACCGTCTATACTAACAGAGACACTGATTTCCTGGATAAGCCCCCACCGCCGAGTGGTGACAGCCTCCTCGGGACGCCTGAGAAGCGGAACATCTTGACGAAGATCGCTGCTGACACGGCTAGGGCAGCGGGTGATGGAGCTGTTCACTTCTCGAGGAGATTATGGGTGACTCACTTGTGGAATTCGACAAAGGTGCTATTTCGACAGAAGAAGATGTGAAGGAATTAGTGAGCGTTCCCGGAAGGTTTCATGTTTTCCGCCCCTCCAGAGTGGACGAGTTTTCCAAGCAGAATGCGACAACTTTTGCTATGCATAATATTATCCGCATTCGCTAACAGCGGAAGACTCGTCCACCCTAGAAAGCTGGCTAGATCAAAAGGCTCCTTAGGAAGGTACAGTACCGGCCAAAATTATATAGCCTTTTCAACTTTCCTCCATAACCTTTGTTAACGTAAATCTTGACTTAACGTGAAGCCTCAAAGTTCAAATTTTTATGATAGTTGTAGAGACCAAAATTCTTGAAGTTAAAAATTTGAACTTTAAGGCTTTACGTTAAGCCGAGCTTTGCGTTGACATAGGTTATGGAGGAAAGTTGAAAAGGCTATATAATTTTGGCCGGCACTGTATGTGAATCTCCCGTTCGGGTCACCGGAGTCGATGCCATAATTTTCCACAGGAAAGTGATGAACAGGTTGAACCTTTGGCATAGGTTTGGCTGTGATGAACAAGATTGGCTGTGATAGGTCCACCATTTCACCTCAACATTCCACCTACCCAAGCCACCCGGCACTGTGTTCCCTTAAAAGACAGACGAGTTCTCCCCCTCGATTGTTGCATTTGTGGAGTGATCTGTGGCATTCCACGAATAAAACCCGCAAAGAACTCACGCAGAAGCAGGGCGCTCTATTTCGAGTGCCGAAACCAGCAGGTAAGGTCAGGATCTTGCACTTCTTCGCAGCCTCTCCCATCATACTCAGATTTAGCACATTGTCGGCGGCTAATTCTTTTTAGGCCACAGTTTTGAGAGGAGCAATGGAAATATGCACTAATGTCTTCTCAATGAGTGGGTTGTAGAGCATTCAAGCTCTGCGTTATATTATCCATAAGAAAAATGGATTTCTCTCGTTGAGCAGTCTAAACAATGACAGTTTCTTTACGACTTTGGAAAGAAGCGATGCTTCATTAGTGTGACCATTTGTAATGAGACGTAGTATGCTGCCGTATGCAGTTTGCAACCCTGAACGTGATTCCTCCCTCAGAATTCTTCTTTCCCTACATGTTTATAACATGCGGACATATTATATTCTATTTATTTGTTCAATTGAAATTTATTTATAGACAAGTAAAAATGTCAGCAAGGACATCTTGAAAAATTGATGAGACCACAAAGTAGGACGAATGTTCTGCTACGATGAGAACGCCAATACAGAGAAAAATCTACTGCTGAGTCTCTTGTCGATGGTTAAGATATAGCTTAGATCTGCAGTCAGGAGTCCCAACACTGTTGACAGGCATATTTAGCACGCTATCTATCAGCAACAGACTGGATAATCCGACCGTCCTGTGTGGGAAGAATTCTGATCCATCTATTTCTAGCTACCTAGTCGACAAGCTTCAGGCCACCGCTCCGACTTGCTCCTCTTATTGTAAATTTAGAATTCGGTTGCCTCAACATTGGTTTTCCTTTACACGAGCTGAAATGCGCTTCTCAAAATGTTGCTGGGATAGTTTTTTGAGGTGGTGGATCTAGCAGTTATGACAGAAAAATTCCTCACCGACCGCTCTCCCTGGAAACGCAGCATTTAAGGGTGTTCTTACAATTATGAAACGCACATTAATTCCGACCTCATTCGGGCACCTCTTATTGGGCAAGAACAGATCATTCACTGATCAAAAGAATCACCAGCATTTTTTTCTGGTTACATTTACAAAGTGCTTGTTATTTCATGATGCGATAGAGGTGATCAACATATGTAACTGGAGATAGCTGCATTTTAATAAGGCTAATGAGGCATGTCCTTTACGTTCCTTACTTTCGCAGCTTCCTCAGGAAATTTCCAATTTAGTATTCAGACTTTCAGACCACCTACAATTGTAATGCATGGCATGAGAGCTTGAGAAGCACATTTCAAAAATGAATGAGCACTAGGTAGAAAATGAAAGCGACCAGGTGCTGGAAAACCACCGACTGGGGAACGAGGCTGCTGCGAGACTCCCTGCTGGTATAGCCATTCTTACCGGGGATAGTAATTGGGGTAACACGTATTTTACAGAGGGCTACAAATAATGCATTGGATACATTCAAACTCGAAAATTTATTCTCGACTAAGTTGAAATTTCAGATTTCTGAAAAAAAGGTGAAAAACAACATTAGAGGAATGGAAAGAAGGTATTTAGGGATTTCTCAGTGTTCAGCATTCGGATTTCCTGGATCGACTTCTAAATTGGTGACTGCATTAACTAGGTCATTTTTTTGCTACTGAGTATAATACATACTAAAGAAGGAAAAGACGCGGTAAAGTGAGAGGTAATCAAAGATGTAAGAACCAGAGATGTAGATACTAGACACGAAAATGGGGTAACACGACACGTAACTATCCCGGATTTTGAAATATGCAGACTACGTAGACATGAACGAGCGTAGATCGCTATACCCTCTCAAAAACATTTGTGAACCTCTGCAGAGAAGATCGTCGAGTGAAGGAAACGCAAATGCAGACTATAGCCTAAATGACCGTCGCTCCAAGCAATCGAGGTTTTAAACTGGGTATAAAATTCCTCACGATCCGTGAAGAACAACTAGAAGACAGCAAGAATTCGAGGTAGACATCTGGAAAGACGGGTACCGCACAAATGATGGCCACTCCCGAAAAAGTCCACGGCTAATTTTTCCCGTGTGACGGCTAGGACTGAGTTGTTCTTTACGAACTGTCCAGCGGTTCGGTAGTCCGATTTTCTTATGTAATTAAACCGGTCACCGAATGTTCACCCACGACCTTATTTCTGTTGGAATAACATTGAGCGCTGGACATTGTGAAACCCCTTCACTACAAAACTCGTTCACAGTCTGACTAACTGCATCGGATAAATCCTGTGCAGAGGCTGCGGAGCAGTAGGTCGGGGAATCGAACGTCAGGGGAATTCTTTACAGGTGTAAGATGACATTGGATAATAGGTGGAGCCGAGCAATGCTTCCTAGAGATCCACCCCTCCCCATCTTCTCGAAAAACTTGCTTATTTATCTCTTCGTTTAGTTATTCGTGCCCTATTGGTGTACAGTCAGGAACAATGGACAGATAACAAAGAGTTGAGTAACCATATGAATGTTGATAAAAAGAACTGAACTTCAAAGCAGACGGCATTCCGGACTGGTACATAAGGAAGACAGGAGGGAATCTTCGCAATATTTCTTCCCAGGTCCTAATTCTGTAGAGGTAAGAAAAGAGAGAGACATATATGAGGTGTGGAAAGGCAGTCACGGATGAGTCCGCGTCGCCCAGGGGCAAAATTCTGTCGCTCTGTTCCTCAATAAAATTTGAATTTTCTCGAGCGTCCGAACATTTTTCGCTTCCTGCTTTTTTTACTGGACACATTCCAGCCATAGCTATTCATAAACAGAGGCAGAAGGAACTTGATGAGAGCAGGACTTCATTCAGCAGGTTTGAACCGTAAATAGACATATTGCACGAGAACTGGAACTCGTAAATGGATACGAAGAGAACAATAAAGTGCTAAAATCGTTATAAGGGAAAGAATAGAATTTTCCTTCTAAACACTCAATTGCGGCAGCTTCAGAATTCAGCTTCAGAAAACCCTCTATGATGTTCAGATGAAGTCGAATGCGTGGCGCATCCCTCGTGACGGGATTGATCAACGCCGACCACTTTATCAACGCCTCAGAATTCAGAAGCTCGAGAAATGCTGAGAACAAGCCTATAGAGCAGAAGTTCTCGCAAATCCCTGGCCATGAAACTGCAGGAAGTGGAATGCGAAAGGGCTTGCGAATCATGCAGCAATGGGCTGACAGTTCCATTTAACATTTTTGCTCGGTGGATCTTACAAAAACTGATCAACGATCTCTCACTTGTAGAATTTTCAGCTTCCTAAAAGCCATTCCTTGCGACTCGCAGTTGCACCTCTCAGAAAGGAGTTCAAAGAATGGTCATCAAGCCTGCGTAATCAATATATATCGTGAAAGAAATCATAAAAAAGTTGGAAAATGGGAAGCTAGATGTCAAGCATTCGAAGAGGAGCACAGTGCATATGTATGAAGGAGGAGGTTCAAGTATGAGATAAACAACTAAGGGTTACGAAAAGAATATGTAAACTTAGATTATAAAAGTAAAAATAAGGGAGTGGAAATTGTGATCCGTTTCGTGTAAGTCGTCAACTTGAAATAAAGTAAGCTTCAGTGGTGGATGAAGAAATTTTTCTCAACGGGGCAGGGAGGGAAAAAAGAGACGTGGCCTTAGTTAAAGATATTTGGAACTAGTTCTAAATTGCGATTATTGAGATTAAACATTTATCGAATTAGATCTCAAATAAGCAATCAATGATGAGCTAATACAATGTTTTGATCTGAGCTCCACTCCCCTATCATTTCCGTCCGCTTGCAGCGAGGGTATAGGTGTGGTGAAGTCGTACTTTGCGGTTTTCAAGGCTGTGACCTGCGCCAAAAGAGGAAGGAACATCGCACAAAACTATTGGTTCTGTTTCCCCAGATGGTAGTGATTTACGTATTCCTGAAAAGGTCTTTGGAGAATGTTGTCTCATACGTCTTCCGTGTGTTTATATGCTGGGACAGTAATTGTGAGCTACCCAACTGATCACAATAGCTACCGTTCTATCGGGAAACCTCTCCTTTTGAACGGACCCAGTGATTATCGCAACAAAGAAATCTCATGTGACTACTGTGCGGATGCATAGCATGCCTAGGTTTGATCGGAATTTCAAGATTACATCGCGGTAAGGTTCACGCAGATCTACGCGTTGGTGATGAAGTATGGGTAGATGACGTTTCAGTTTTTGCCGTGCAGCAAAAAAGTAAATTCCGATCTATTAGCTCACTCCAGCAGAGGATGAATCGTTTTTTGTTCAATCTATCAGGTTCCTGATGAATAATGGATTCACTGCTTTGCAATGTCTATTTAATAATTGAGATAATAATTGAGATGATAATAATTAACATTTAATAACAAGTGTCTATTTAATAATTGAGAATTCAGAAGCTAAAATAATCCTGTATTGACAATTCTTACAGAATTTTGGGCGTTGACAGGGTTCTATTCGAGTTTGGGGTGTTCATTATTTTATTGTCCCCGCTATTATTTCGAGGGCACAGCGAAAGGACGATGATCTTCCATTCCGATGAGTTATTTTCCCCAAGTCATTTTTTAGAGCTTACGACTAATCTGGACTTACCGACGACTTACCGAGAACTAGCGTACTAGAGTAACAGGTGTGGTTCAAATTTAGCTCTCATTTGAGCGATGTGATACGAAACTGGAACTTATCTCTGTTGAAATGTCACGTTATGATTTGATGATAAATTCTAGATTGATATCCATCAATTTTCACTGGTTCATTACTAGCATAGTAACATCTTTCATCGAAAGCAACTACCAACTAAAGCAGCTATTTCGCGGAGCGTAAAGTAAAGCACAAGATCTACACCGACGCCTGGTATGCGAAACATGTAATCTGTGAAGCTAACGATACACAAATGTGGATGAATAAATGCTAGTTGTCCGAATCCTGCTGAAGATCCAGAAACAGCCGATATGGGTCGTTAAAGGCAGCACCCACGGAAATCCTCACTTTCGAGCTGAGTCGTTCTCCGTGTGGTCGGCTGCCAGGCAATCACAATGGCACCTTGAACACAGAAAAAAGCGGCCTATCTGTGGAGATACTGCCGTGGACACAGAGCCGAGCGTGGCCATTTTGGTGTCCGCCACTCTAGTTAACGCCATTGATTTGGCATGCTACGAGTGGTCTAGCCTAATGTATCATGTTGTACATGGAATACTGTGCAGTGTAGGGTATGGAATGCGCACCATCCACAAGAATTCGTGACGATACGCGCGTATACCCTCAGTGGAAAACTCGTCCGCGCTGTGGACGCATGGGGAACAGCGCCTTCATTTCTCGTCTTCCGTTGTGTTTCACGCGGTTTCATCACTGCCTACGAGTTTATCGTCCCTGATAACCCCAAAATTCAGCGAAATCTCCAACACAAAAGTTTCCGTGGGTGCTGCCTTTAAGCGCATCTGCCGACCAGCGCAGCGCAAAAACCATGCGATCATGCACCTTAAAATGGTGGTCTCGCAGTCGCCCACGCCTATACTATTTGGACGAGTTGGTTAACTACTTGCGGGGGTGAAGAACATGACCAATTACGAATGTGTCTACTACGAGGTGCGCGACGAATTATTAGGTTGGGGAATAAATTCGCGCGATTTTTCTTCGGCTGGTTGACTCATGTTGAATTGCCTACTGCATCGATTACTGTTCGACTTCAGTCGCGGATCGAATGAAGCTCAACCCCGAGGATATCAACGACATCTTCACTGCTGAAAGGACAACACAGAAGCGGTGCGCACGCTCTAGACATGCAAATTTGCCCTCGAAGTTGTCCCTCGTTCTGGACCCACGTTTGTGGGACATAAAGACTGCTATACATGAAAAGAGTAATATGTAACTACTGACAATTACAACAAGTGAGTGTGAGCTCAATTAGCGCATTCGAGAAAACTTCAAAAATCCCGTTATGAGGTAATCCTACATATTGGATTGCCTGAACTCTATTCGCATATTTTGCCAGAATAACTATCGAGAAACACAGAAGATAGGGATGTCCAAGTCTACTGGTTATTTTGTTAGGCTACTCATGTTTCTCTCAGGATTAGCAAATTGATGGAGTGGTCGAGTTGCTAACAGAATCTGATTATGAGGGGGGAGGGGGTGGAGAGAGAGAGTTCCAGTGCCGTCTGTTACTTGCTTTTCCGTTTTGTATGTTATGCTCTGAGCCTGCCTGATGTATTCAGTTCCGAAGCTTAGAATAACTTATGGAGAGTTCTCCCTATCAAAGGCGTAGTATCTTCTCTATCTATCTTTCATACGTTGTCGTCATGGAACCTATTTCAGACAAATGTAAAACTCTAAAATACAAAGTTGCAAATCCAGATACCCGAGCGGATCTGAATCCTTGAGATGTTCTCGAAGGTCAAGCGTGTTCCTCTTTGGGGCACCCTGTTTCTGCTCCCGGGTTCCCCTCGTGCACCTCAGTCGTTAGAAGATGAATATCTCACGGGCGTATTCTCCTATCCAATGTATGGGTCGTTACGAAGGAAAGGGTCAGAATTTAGGCGTATCCATGAAACATGAGGCGGTTATACTGTTAAACAGTAGAGGTCCACAGCTTAGTGCCGCTTTCTACAAAACGTTTATTCCAAAGCAGAAGTTTTATGTCCTGGAACACACATTTCGTTTTTTTTTTTAAACAAAAGTACCATATTTTGAAGAAGAATGCGGATGAAGCTCACTACTGCCAAAAATGGGCTTTTCCTAAAATTATGACAAGAATTGTGGATCATTATTGAGCAGAAAATACAACAACACAAGACCTCGATAGAATAGGAGCACGTACGTAGCAGTTGAAATATCTGAGAAATGCAAAAAAGAGTACTTGAAAGGTCAGCAAGGTCCCGCGATGCAACTTGTTTGCAAACTGAAGGACAAGTTATTGACCACAGCAAATATCAAGGGGAAAGTGAATAAATATGCTATTTCCGCGCCAAGTATGCCCTCTCAGAGGCCTTTTTCTGAGAGCAGAGCAGCAAACGACGTTGTTGATTTTCTGGATTCTCGCGAAAGGGAGAATCGGAACTAAGTTTGAGTATGTGTGATACACTTTCTGTTGCTTTCCATAGATGTAGGGTCGTTTGAGAATGCAGTGAAAGCTCAGAACTGCAATTATCAATACAAGCTCTATATCTGCCTACGTACTTGTGTATGTACGGGGGAAGGAAAATACGTGATCTTAATTAGTCATATTTTTGCCCAACACACCCAACAATTGGCAAGAACATCTTTGGACGTCGAATCTTCTACATGTACGTAGCTCTAGCCACAAAGCAACGCTGCTGCTTCAGGGAGCTGGTTATCATCGGAGCATCTCGCGATAGCATAAGCAGATTAGCTGCATCAGAAAAACAAGGTAGCAGTTCGTATGAAGGCGATGATGAGATCGTGGTGGAGTTTTTGTGTCCGCAAAGTGTCGTCCATTAAATCGCTCGACAACGATAGCTCCGGAAACTTTCTGCCCAGGACTTTTTACGAACTCACGCTAATTTGATGAATAGAAACTCGCTTTCTAAGCCGTTTTCGGATAAACAGGAAATTAGAATCTCCCGGGTGACAAAAGCATAGGACAAAAAATTCGAGCGTCGAGGAGCGGGGAGAAAGCGTGGCAGCAGGGGTTTCAGAGAGACGGAAACGAGTTCAAGGGTCCAGGAATGAGATCATCAAACACGTCGAGTAGTGCGGTCCAAGGTCAGAGCCGGTGTCCATAACCTGGCAGCAGGAATGCGCACCCACTAAGGACGCAGAACTGAGACAGTGCGCATTCTCGGTGCATGCGGACGGATTATTCACGATCTGATGCGCTGGTCCCATGAGGAGATCGAGAACGATATCCTTACGCATCGAGTAATATAGCGAAAGAAATCGCTGTGGAGAAGACTGGAAGAATTTTCGGGAATGCATGGGGAATTATCCGAGATGTCATCACAGAATTCAGAAGCTAGGATTTAAAATTTCATCAAAGCCAGTCCATAACACAGAAGCATGAGTTGAAAGAGTCTCAAAGGTTCTATGCTCCCCCAGCCAACAATCAGGGAATGTGGAATTCGGTCGCTAATTGGGGTCACGCTAGAACTTTACGGCTGTTCTAGGACAACGAAACGAGTACGACCGTAAAGTTTCATCAATGACCTAGAAATGTCCATATTCAACGGTTACCGCCGAGAGATATACGCTTGTACCGGAGATTCTCCCATTCACACGAACGATGGTGGTCCTTTTTTTCGCAGCAGAGCAAAGACATTCCGTCATACTACGGCGCGATTTAACAATGGGTCATGAGTAGCGCGAAGGGCTACAAGTAGGGAGCAGCTAAATGTTCCAAAAAAAGAAAGTCTCCATTTTGGGACAATACCTTCACAGTTGAGCATAGTTCACTATTTCTGACTGGCTACTTCAATGGAGTCATTTATTTGCCTCAAATTAACGCGATCCTAGGCCGATCCTGGGAAACATCAAGGAACATCTGAATATTACATGCACATAGCTGCTAGTCAACTCACTACAAACCTACTGCCTCAACAGGAACTGTAGAATAGCGCGGAATTTGAAAATGAGCGAAACTTTCTCTGATCTCTATGGAGCGGCCCCTTTTAAACTGCCATTGGATGTCGTGAAGAGCACTGCAGGACCTCATCATGACAATCATAGCCCTAGTATAATATTTGGGATAACCCTATGCAGTAAGGAGGCACCATCTGGAGAGTTCCCGCTTACCTTACTAACGGCGAGTTTGATATTCACCAACAGAATCATTTCAATCACGTCACCTTCAATAACCTCATTCTCTCGCGATTCTTTCAATGCGGTGACCCCTAAAGCCTTATGCCAGTGTTAACGTGTCGCGAAAGCTTCAAATGGAAAACAACGACGATCAGATCAGTGTCGGTATGCATCAATGAGATTACCCACGGTGAACGTGCTAACCATCAGAAATCATCTATCGGTAACAGGGGCGCTAAAATTTTTAGCCTGGGTAATCTCAATGATGCAGGCCATGCCGGCCCAAGGGATTTATGCACTGGTGAGAGAGCTTTTTTTATGTCGCACATTTCTAGCTCTCACAACTGCACCATGGTGGAGAATATCTACAACGGGGTTGTTCCGTAAAGGGGTTGTCAACACCTCGTCATCAGGGGTCGCATGTATCACTGAGGTTACCTAGGGTGAATTTGTAAACACGCATTGTTAACGGAGGGGGACTTTCCACACGAAAAGTAATTAGCGAGACTCGTCTCGCACCTGGCCTGCACCTTATTAAGGACTGCCTACGTCCTACGGTGTTTACCCAAGGTAATTTTAGTTATGTGTCCAGTCTTGAATCGTGCAGAAGTTCTCCGTGAGAGAATCTTCCCCACATAGCCTTGACAGACAAGTTGGATGTATTCTGCGAAGAAATCGAGGTAGGCAAACAGAAAGGAAGTGTAGAACGGAAATTTCACTAAAGGAATCTCTCTCTTCTTTTGTTACTGCCACCGCGGAAATTTTGCATGTTGTCTGATGAGACCTCCTACTTTTCAAATTAGTCTACGACCTGATCGCAATAAACTTATTCGGTGTGGAACTCCTTCGTTTCAAACGAACCTCTCACCGAGAAAATTTCCAGGATCCCTTCAGCACAGGTTTCCCGAATGATGTACGCTTCGCTGCACTGAAGTGACGTAGCGCCCGTACCACCATTTAGCCGCGGATTCAAATCTGGCAAAGATGTCAAGAGGACGCGAACCGCAGTCGCGATTTTCTTCTCCCTATTAGCGACCCCGGAATTGGGCCGATGAGCGGTGCACGCTAAGCTAAAAAGCGCTGGACTGTCAGTCTTCTTCGTTTTTTCGGCCTCGCATGGCACTCGCACGCTTACAAGGCAGGCCTGACCGCTAGTGCATGCGCAAGCAACCGTGAGAGCATGAAGTTTTGTCTTGTAGAATGAGCTGTAGAGTTAATTGCTTCCTGGGAAAACGAGGCCAATAATCAGCCTAACTGTTCGTTCTCCACATTCTGTCGGCACTTAGTAAATCGTATAACGATGAACAGCACCTTACCTACACTCTGGAACAGTAACTACTATGTCTAACATTGTTTTACCATGCTAATTTTCATGCCATCGTTGAAGCCTGAAAAACAAGGAACACATGATTCAACCATGTCCTGGGCCAGCAGAAGCAGTCAGAGAGCACTGCACAAAAGATAATTGTTATTAAAACAGGGCTGTTATAAGGTTGTTGGTAATTTTTGGGGAAAAAAATGGTCCAATGCAACGTCACATGCCGCGAAGAAGACGAAGGACGAAGCGCTCAAGGTGCTAAGGTGGTTATATTGGAGCTGTAGTGTTCTGTTCAAAAGGCACGGATTTGGATTCATCATTGAGATTACCCATGGTAAACGTGAACTTAATGATAAGTAATGATAGGTAAGTTCCGGGTGTGCTAGCACGTTTGCAGTGAGTAATCTCAACTATGCATGCGCTCCATGGCTCCATCCAGCCTCCATCAAGCTCGTTCACTGAAACAGAATATTGAGGATTCTGATCCCTGACACTCCGAGTTGTGAGAAGGCAGTCGATTAAAATGGTGAGTACTTCATACACCATTTTTCAACATTTCCTAGCTGAAGTAAGAAAAAGTAGATTCTTTGGATCCATTTCCGACACTTCCTAAACAACATAAGTTCACTTTGAAGAGCCCATTGACGAGCAGGCTCTTTTTCACCCCCTCCCTTCTTCCGCGCAAAGCAGTGGAATTTCAGGGCACGGGCTGGGTTCAGAAAGAAGAAAAAAGGCAAAATATTTATAGTTGGCTTGAACCACTGTAATTGTGCCTTTTGTTCTTCATCTGATTCATCATGTACTTTCGGAAGCGTTTTTATAGCGACGTCAGAGCCGAGTGAACAAAGCTGATCACATCAATTCTGAAGCTATCTAAGGACGAGAAGCGACGTCAGCGCCGTTCACGTCGCCTGCAGCTCGAATCCGTGCATTAGTTCATGACCAATTTAGAGAACTTTACTATTAAGATGTACTATTCAGAAACCTTATGCCTGTATGACAACACAATCATATAACGCCACCTAGATTCATGCTATCAAAAAATCGTGCGCAGACTTCAGTGTCACGAAACTGCTGGAACGTATCCAAATTCTAGTGAGTTTTCATAGGTTACGTTGATTTAGCGCTTGATTTCAATTAAATATAATACGTAGAAATTTAGCTGATCAGTAGGTTGAAATCTGTTTCAGCAAGAAAAAAAAAACTTCAGCAGTGGATCTTAGCCATCACACGTCGGCCCTTTTGCGCATTCCGGTATAAGCTCTCAGGATTTTTTAGGTGACAGTAATAGTAGGTGGTTCCATTACTTTAAAAAACCATAATCACCGTCGATTTTACCAGGCGTTTCTCCGTTTTCGACTGGCAATAATGCAAACTTGCACTAACGTGAATAATAAGCAAGGGTGGCTAAGAACAGGTCTTTCACTAAAATTTTCTGTATTATTTTTCTGCATTACGTCGCGGAATCCGAAAACCGGAGCACGTAATCTCACGCATATGTTGAGGATTTAAGGCTCTCTATTCAAGAAAAAGGGATACACGCCTTGAAGTTAAACACCCTTTGTGCTATGGGAGTATTTCGCTCCCAATTGATAGGAAGCATAGGGGTCGGAATTCATGAGAACTCTAGTGGTTCAAACATTTTGAGAGGGAGAGGCGGTAGGCCATATGCCAAGTTCTCCTGGTCAATCTCGAAATTTGGCGTAGGCATAGGCGAGTGAAGATTACAAAGCAAACTCATCAAATTGTTCCTGAGCCTAAAAACCCAAGAAAAGCCTTGACCAACGTCTAAACAAAAGCAAAAGGAAGAAAATGTGTTAGCATTACCAGCGAAGGAGCGGAGAGAAGAGAGAGAGGCGGTAGGCCGTACACGGTTTTTCGTTTTTTATCAGGTCAAGGTGATGGCGTTGGCGTCGCTGTGTAAGATAGTGACCCGAATAGATGGGGTCACATTTTTGAAATTGGGTTATCGACCGGGGAAGGGAGATGAAAAGGAGTTGCACCACACGGCAAACGGACGTCGGAATTCGGATGCAAACATGCACCGCGCACAACGTGCGCGTACCTGGGTTACGCTGCAGTACGATCTCATTCCGCGCCATAGGTATCGAGAGCAAAAGTTATTTCAGACATCTTCAGCGAAACTATAATATTTGCACTTAATACGCTTACTTAAGTGAAACATCGAGATCATTCTGGAGAAACGTCGGGTATCAATTCTGAAGGAGTCATGTAGAAAACATTCAGGATAGACGCTTCAGTGCTATACGTTTCACATTTCTTAAGCGGTTAGTTAACACCCCATAATCCTGCGCAAAAATAGATCCCGTCTTTGCATCATCTTGTAAAAAAAGACATGTATTTTCCAAAGGTTTTCCAAGCCGTAGTTATCCACATTCCATGCCATTGTACTGTGAGCGACTTAAAATTTTCATAAGTATTCAGAGTAATATATCATGATTATATAATATCTAAAGACTATCCAAATTTTTTCTATCACTTATATTTATTCGTAGTCCCTAATAGTTTTCGACCACTTCATCTGTGTTTTTCTCCTAAACTAAATGTAGGTCAGTATCTATCGCTCGCGCATTCATGAGTTTCGTCTTCTTGGTTTTCTAAAGATGGCTCCGAAACCTGATAGCTCGAATTTGCGGTCGCGGTCAGTGAAAACAAAACTGCTGGTGTCGGTGCGCCATTCTACACTGTTGCGAAAAAAAATGAAAAACTGAAACAGGACGACGTTTCTGAGTAGAAGTGCCAGACCCATGCATAGAAATCCATTGTTTTATCCTCACCTCAATATTTTGAGAATAGAGTTTGAGAAATCGGAGCTACTGATGGCGCATAGATCTTTCGTGTTACATATTCATTCATATTGTGCACTATACTACAGGGTCTAACTTAAACTTTCAGAACGAAGGATCAGGTATGTGTGTACATATAGTACATTGGCGGTCGCACATTTCGTGCACTCACGATTTTTCCCGTTATCTTAGCCCCAGTGTAACCGGTCCGAGACAAGTCGTAGCTGTGTTGAGGCTCCAAGGAAACTTACTCAACTTTGTTCGTTTTTTCCAGACCTTGTATAGAATTTCGGTTTGTACACATTGGTGGATAACAAGTAGCGATCAATACTAGGCAGATTTCTCCCAAACGTTTTCTTATGACCGCGCTTACCTTATCCTCCTAATATGCTGTAGCCAAGGGCAGAAGCGAACCATCAGATCTGCACAAAAATTCCATTTTATTGAATCAAGGAAATATTAGAAGCCTGGAAATTTTGCCGCGAGAGTCTCAATGTTTGCTAGAAGTCTTCGATGCCTTCTTTTTGGATTTAACTTGAATCATTTTTTTTTGCAATTTTACAGTCCTTTGATATTTTTTGGGCTTCCCGGGGTGAGCACCTGTGCATATATGCAATAATGGCAAAACGCGCATTTTTATCGAGAGTGAGAACAAACTTTTCCTCAATTCAATAGAGTTATTTAAAAGAGAAACGCAAACATTTTCTGAAGCACTGCTTTTTGACGTCAAATGCAACGATTCCATTCAGAGCGGCTTTGCAGAGGAGCAGAGGAAACATTTAGCCTTATCCTTTTTTCGGGTATCGTCCTGGTAGGTCATACTAAGTGTGAGGTACGGATTTTAAATTTGTAATCGTCCAAAATTGGCTGGGTGCAAAATACAATGTGGCAATGTATAAAGCGTTTAGCGTGTTGTAGAATGGTGCTGTCGCGAAGCCTCATTTGATATTATGTCTTGACCAGTAAACGATGAGCGCTTTTTTGTTAGTTTTTTGTTCAGTGAGCTTTCGGAGCTGAGCGCCTTTTTCAGACCGTAATACAATAAACCACAATACTTACAAGTGTAACAGTTGTTTACATGCGAGAAAAACCGATCTCAGCGGGAGAAGGATGAGAAGTAAGAATACAATACACATTGTGACAAACAATCTGGACAGTGATAAGTATCATAAACAACTACATCACCCAGGCCAGTGGAGCGGTCGTGGTCAAGCAATAAGTGATAGTGCCTCAGCCAGCTCATCCCTACTGTTAATCTCCGGATGGTGCCGCTTTATTTCTCGGGCCTCCATGATCTTCCTTTTGACAGGGAGCTCGAGGTGGCGATGCAACACTGTGACTTCTAGGTATGGAAGGGACTCTCGAGTGTGCATCGCTGTGCGGTGTTTGGAGAAGCTGTTGATAGGGTATGACTGTGCGCTGGCGAATGCTCGACGATGTTCATTCAGCCGCTCCCTCAGTGGTCGTCCCGTTTCTCCTATATATCGTTGGCTGTACTTAGTGCAGGTAATCATGTATACCGTTCCACGTAAGTGGCAAATTTTTTGATCACCGCAGAACTGAGAGCCTTTAGCATCGCATCCACTTTCATGTATCCGGGATGACGTCAGGATTTCTCTGAGAGTGGGGGAGGTCGAAATGCCAGTCGCACTGGGAACCCGCACCTTTTCACGATAATGTTGACTTGTTTTGAGATGTGTTCATTGAGGTAGGGCAACACCAGTGTGATTCCATCAGGAGCTGGATGAGGTCTCCATGTGTTCATACTCCCATTTTTATAACCATTCTCGGAGGTGGAGCTCTAGGCCACGCCCCCTGAATTTCGTTTCACACACACACACACACACACACACACACACACACACACACACACACACACACACACACACACACACACACACACACACA
>JARK01000434.1:11206-38610 GCA_000688135.1 Ancylostoma ceylanicum
ATGCTTCGCAAACGGTGGCATCGGGGGGCGAGAATGCGAATCTTTAAGGATCACAACGTAGCCAAGACGCGCATTGCGACTTTGAACGTCGGCACGTTGACAGGCCGTTCATGTGAACTGGCAGCAGCGTTCGAGGATCGTCGAATAGACCTACGCAACGAGAAGATCCGTGAGCGGTTCGGTATCGCCCCAATTGCCGACAAACTTCGTTGGACTCGCCTTAGATGGTACGTCCACGTTCTGCGCGCCAACGAGTACACCATCTGCAAAGTAGGCCTTAATCTCGAAGTACCGGGAAAACGACCAAAAGGGCGACCGAAGCAACGGTGGCTTGACACACTGCACGTCGACCTGAAGCATGTGGGCGTCCATCCAGACCAGGCGCACGATAGAGTAAAATGGCGTCAAAAGATCAGGAAAGCGGACCCCGCCACTGAACAAGACTAACGCTAAAGAAGAAGAAGACCGGATTGATCTTCGTTGAGAGGTCTGCTTCACGCCCTCATAATGAGCGAATTGCATAAACGGTGAAGAGTAGACGCTGTCCGACAAAATACAGTGCCTTGCTCAACAACTGGGAGAGAAAGAAGCGCCGAAACACTTCCAGGACGCCAAATGAAGGTTACTATGATTTTATGGTGGCTTGCTGACATAATCGTTCACTACAGCTCGCTGATTCCCTTATAGCTAAGAAGTTACCACTAGGATATCATTGAAATGAGACGGAAACTTCACTGTGTGAGCCTGGCGTTCCTCATTACAATGGAGTCCATACTCTTACTCCTCACTGTCCAGCCACACGTTGCACACTTGAAACTTCACAGGCTGGAGCAGCTAAGCTAGGAAGTTCTGCCTCATAATCAGCGAGCCTCTCGCTCAAGAATTAACAGTTCCTTGAGCATCTAAACGTCTTCATCCGGGAGAATATCTTTGGGGACTACGTATAATGGAACAGAAACTGACTTCTGGGCGTTCGTTGATCCCTGAACGCCGAGTTCGAATAAGATAGTGGTCCTAAAACATCTACCTTATCGCCAAGGACTTGCAGATTATAATGGTTTCAAGCTCCATTGAAATCTTCAATTTTGAAGCGAGCTGTGGGGTCAGGGGATACGGGATTGAAGACGCGCATCATTTGTGCAGCAATCTCATATTCTCGCAACAACCCGATAACCCTGTGTAAGTGCGAGTGTCGAGAAAGAAGATCAGGAAAGAAAAAAACATTTGGAACTATTGAACATGTATTTATTTTGTGAGAGTGCAGCAGAGAATCTCTCAATGGATGTGCGATGTCAGCTTATCAGAGTTGAATCTTGCACAGCGGAGCAGCGTGCTGAATGGTAATCGGAAGCTGACCATTACCAAATCTGATAAACCGTTCTGAAGGTCGTTTGAGAAGTTCTCAACAGTAGAGAAGACCAACTTAACAGGTAACGATATCAGAGAACACCGAGCCAGATCACGTTTTCTACATCACCTTCAGGAAACTTTCAGATATCTCTCAAATAGCAGAGATAGGAGAGTAGCAGTGCAAGTTGCAACTATTAGATCGGCCATTTGTGGATACGTGCTGTCTTTTTTTTCGCCTTGATGAACGTGCTGCTGAACACCTCTGTTCACGCCTTTGAAATTAGTGGTCCACGTGGTGGGTTAAGATGCGTGAATTGTTCAGTGTTCCACAATTCTCAACTTGAAAAAAAATTAGGAAGAGGAACAATTAAAATTGTGAGTTTTCCTCTTGTGCACCTGTACAGCCTGTCCTTTCCTTGTGTACCAGTACAGCCAAGGAAAACATCAACAGAATCGCGCCAAAGTTCATAGAAAACAATCAGAGAACATTCCGCTGATCTCATCCATAGGACAGTGGACTGTCTCGAATTGGCCTCGAACTTGGGTAACATAATGACAAATGATTGTGCTAATCAATCCAGCAGTCGCTATTCGCTCCCCTTTTACATTCGGGTTGGAAAGCCTCTCAAACAAGAGCTGCGTAGCTAAGGCTTGACACCACCAGAATTAGAGAATAAAACTTGTGGAAATCGTTCTTGTTCCTTGCGATGAATCATTCCTTGAAGCGGAAAAGTTCGAGAACTGGTGCGAAGTCAAAAGTCGGGATCGTTCTTGTTTCTACTCATAGCGCAGCGAGTTTCCTTAAGAGGACATCCATTCCCTATGAGGAGGAATGCGAAGGTTCTCTGACAATAACGGTGAATAAAATTCAAACCGTGTCCTGTTTTTTTCTATATCAATTTTGTTCTACCTACAAACGCGCTTTCGTAACCGATTAACCTAGTTTTGGGTGTATTCTCCAAAACGACACCAAGGGCGGGTTTTGGACGAGTCTACTTAGGTTGCCGCTATAGTCCACGTGGTGTATAGCATTTTGCGTCGCTGTCGCCGACGACGGCGGTCGCCGGTCGCTAAAGTTGGCGCCGTCTCCGAAATTTGCCACTGGCGACTGGTCGTCGCCGATGTTGGTGATCCGCAGTCGCCAACTTCGGCGGCCGCCGCGACGCCTCTCCCACAATAGATGGGCATCGGTGTCACAGTCGCCAGCGACGGCGACGCAAGGTGCTATACTCCACGTGGACTGTAGCTCCAGTGTTAGGAAGGACATGCCTGGCATGTCTGCACTCTAACTCGGTGCACCTATGTGCATGCGCGCAGGCGGAAAAGGCCAGGAATGACGCTTTCTGGCAATGGACTTTCGCTTTTTCGACGAGTTATTCACTCCTATCATTGGTACCATTGAAACCCCTAGTAAAGTGTGATCCTAGTATTTTCGCCCAAACTACCTTCAGTAATGGCTTCATGAGGTCAGGACCGACGCTTATTGCTGGCAACTTGCCGATCCAAGCAAATATTCGCTATCGACTGATAGTCAGTATTTCTGGAGCGATTTACATGGGATTTTCGACTTTTTCGGGGACCTCTTTACTGCTGTTACTAGAGCTCCCACTGAAAAGCCCTAGTAAAGTGCAACTCTAGTGTTTTCGCCCAAACTACCTTCAGTAATGACTTTGCTGGTTCTGCTATTCCTTTGCTGCTATTATTTGAAATCTGCTACTACTACTGTGTTATAGTTGTTGCTTGTATTCGGATTCTCAACCTGTCTACAAAGTTAGAATTCTTATTTTGGAACCGATTCGATCATTACTGCAGGTAGGTTCTATTTTCCTTATCTACCTCCGTTTCTTTGCTACATTATTTGTTCGCTGAATGTCGCAACTGGCGTTTTGTGCGAAGGTAGTCATGAGATCGGTAACACCATGAACCCTCCGCTGAATGCTAGCTACAACTACAACGCTGAGATTTCAGTAGGAATTTATAGATTAGTCAATATTTCTTAGTAATAACACTATAGCAGAATTCTTTCTTTTCCTTCCTCTGTTTTTTTCCTAATTTTTCTAAATTCATCCTGATACTAATGTGAAAATCTCTCTTTTAAGCCTGGCACACTACACATGTGTGTACTATGAAAATAACCTGGCCAGTGGGCTATAGAACAGACCACAACGGACCTGGGTTACCAATTGATGATTATCAGCTAGAGAATTCAAAATCTTGTTTGCCAGCGGGCAATAGCGGGACAACAATCGACAAGACAGGTCACAGCTCCTTCCTACTAGATCTCATTGCATATGTGATGCTGTATTCTTATGTTGCCACGGATCTATACGCGTCCAACGAGAGCAACTTGATGTATGATGACTCTAGCACCAGCGCAGACACACTGTTACTGTCATTTATTTTCTAACACGCTATTACATTTCAAAGTTCTGAGGAGTACGCACGACATACGTGGCGGACGCTGCGCCAGCAAGGAGTGTAAGACACTCAATGATGTTAGACTGCGTCCCCGGTATGGATGCCTCGTACACGTTTACGCTTTAACGTATTTCGAAGGGACACTGTATCAGTGCCAGCAATGCAAGAGGAAAGGAAAATGGACTGGTATAAGGGTAAGAACTTTCATTGCACGGATACATTTTGTTTTGACTCTCATGCTTCGCAAATACAAACAAGTGATCGGTGGAAACCAATTTGACCATCATCCTGAATGTGTCTCAGTACGAACAGCTCACAATCTGGTGAACAGAACGGTCTACGAGGTTCTAATCCTTTGCCATTATTGATGTGATTAACTTGACCAACGTTCTCTTCACAGTTTAACTGGGATGTGAGGGCAGATCCATTGTACGCCGTCAAGACACCAAAGCCCATCTGGCTAGGAGGGAAAAAACTTGTGAAGGAGATTGCCACTGAGGGCAAGTAGCATTTTTTTCCTGAGTATAGTAATATCTGCAATTGCCTGTCACAGAGCAAGAGAAGCGGCGCTTTGGCTCTGGAATATTTTCAGAGTTCAGCTACTCCAGAGCTAACATATGACACTTGTCTGAGACAGAACGCCGTCAAGTGGCGCTCTGGCTCGGTAATACATATTGTTCTGATCAGATCCCATGCTCTCTGAATCTTGGCATTGTGAAACGTTTGCTGTTATGAGTAGCTCGCAGTCGAACAAGAATGCATTCGTTGTGGATTTATCGCGGATTTCGCTCAACATCCTTCATGGGTTTCTAGTGTCCGTGCCTTAGTTTAAAGATCGCTTATTCACTTTATCTTTTTGATGTGATTCAATAATGTTGCGTGGTTGAATACCGTTGTCAACTAAAAGGTTTAATTAACCAGTTTTGTGGAGTAGAGCTTGGGCAACCGTAAGCGCACGTAGTAACGGCATCAATGAACCACTGATCCGTTTGTGGTGCATTGCTGAGGACGGTTCGGACAGCTATTCTCTGGATTTTCTTCATCATCGGCGCGATTGTGCTTTAGTGTGACGACGCCAAGAAATATCAGTTCTGATCTTCCTCCAATTCCCGCAGTTTAACATCACGCCACCACTTCGCCATTTGTACAGTTTTGGCTACCAAAAAATCTGAATCTGTCCCAATCCACTCCAACTTGTGGATGAAGTACATTATGGCGGAAACAATTCCTTCACTTGTCACGAGAGTCGTCAGACGAGATTGACAACTCAATGCCCGACCTGGCGATCATACATGTAATGACGCCACGAGCTAGGCGGTACACATCGCCATCTCATAACAGAAGGAGGGGAGAGAGGAAATTGTGATTCACGGCAGCGAAGGTCTCACGACAGCATCAACATGACCTCATCGCGCGCGTCAGCGCTGCCTGGTTGCAGTGACGTCAATGACTGTTGTGCTGCGCGCCAAGGACATGCCAAACCTCCTCAAATCAAAGATGTCTTGTCGCACTCTAAGGTGCCGAACATTGGCCTGTCACCAAGAAAATGGAACGTTGAATTTGCATTATGGAGATGGGACTGATGTGGTAGGTAGCATTAAACGACTCGCATTTGCAACCAGAACAGACGGCAGCGATTTGGGATTGTTGGGACAGCTGAAAATGATTTGCTCCCACTCACTGTGTTTAAGACGATGAAGTCTTGGAAGTTTTGCAAGCAGGCTAGGATCTACGGTACCGGGCGCACGACGCGTCAAAGCATCAGCAAAGTGGGTCCCGCTACTAAGTGGGAGAAACGCTGAAGAAGGGCGCAGGTTTTGGAAGAAAAATAAATAGCACATACTGCAAACAATGGGGAATGGCATGTGTAAAGCGACTTCGAACTCATTCCGAAATGAGATGACACAACTAAGCGACTAAGCTGTTCCTTAGTATGCATTTCAGTGAGTAATAGCAGTGTGAACCATCGGATTGGAAGAGTTATCGAACTGAAATAGAATAATTTCGTCTCAAATCAGCGAGCCAATCAGTTCAGTGAATTTTTTTTCATGATCCGCATAAAACAAAACAGGAAATCGACACCGATTGAGGGGTGAGATATGCATACGGCCTTGTAGTAAAGGTGGACCAGCGAAAGAAGTTTTGACCAACTATCCTAGACAATTTTGCCTCCTTGGAACGGAAACCGGAAAGTGTATGAAGAATGCTTCAGTTGCAGAAGATTCGGTCACTATTCTGCTACATGCGATCTGCTGAATGAGAGTCCTGGAATCAGCACCTTGCCTACTGTCTTGCTTACACAGAGGAGGCACCGGTAGGATCCATAAACGAACATGAGTTGCTGAAACGCGAACACCTTCTTTACCATTAATGAGAATAAAACTCCCAAGTCTCGCAAAGTCACGGCGATTCACTTAGCTCACATTTTTTAAAATGTAATTTGGTACCGTTGCGTGATAAAATACCGTCGCCGATGTCGACTACAAGGTCTAACTAAAGGATTTGGAAAATCAAACCTTGAACAAGTTAGTTTTTGTGCGCGTGCTATCGACATAACTGAACAAAGGAGATATTTGATTAATTTCTATAAACTCAACTTGTTATGCTTAGCAGCTTGGAAACACTAACTAATGTCGACGTAGGACACAACGGTGCCTCAGAATGAGCGGATGCTGTGAAACATGCAACTGCGCATACATTGCAGACCGGTTTATTGATGTGAAGTACGTCATTCAAGAACAACTGAAATGCGAGATCGAGACGTTGACCAGTACGTACCGTCTTTGTTGATTTGGATCTGAAACTGAGCTCAACTGAGTTGTGAATGTTTGAAGATTTGAGAATCCTTACAATAGAGGGTCTAAAAGTTCAAATATAATAATTTCGAGCTTTTGCCGACGAGACACAATTGTAGCTGTACCGGATGCGTTTGAGCTGAATTGTGTATAACAGAACTGTAATATGGAAGAGTAATGATGAAACGTTTTGACGTTTACCTTGCGTGGCTTGTGCAAGGGCTGAAGCTGAAGGCTGGCTGAAGCGTCAATGTAGAGTAAAATAATATGCGATAGGAAGAGGAATACAGGGGGGGGGGGGATGACTTCTTGTACAAGGTCTGCTTGATTGCTCCTCCTTCAGAAACCGATGCTTTGTCTCGGGCTGGGATTCACAAAACGCTACCAACGCTATCCATGGCTAACTAGCATGGTTACCGCGTGTTTTTTTGATTCATGACTTCGGCTAGCCCAAACTTTGTTTTTGTTGCCAAAGCTAACGTAGCCGACACGGCTAATCTAGCCAAACCAGTGATTAGCTTCAAAGCCCTCGGGGAAGGGGGGGGGGGCTAAGCCCGTAAGCGTAGTCTATGCGTACAGAATACACCTTTTAAAAAGCGAAAGAATTGCAAACCAGTATAATAAGCGAATTATCGCATTTTTTTTCAGTAAATTGGTGTGTGTGTTATGCAATTCCAGCTGATGTATTTGTTTTGCTGTACACCTTTTGCTCATTCATATTCTCCTTTCGACTTCTGTCCTTGCAGAAACCCGAGAATGTGTGAATCTACTGCGAATTTTCATTCTCAGGTTTCTCTTCGACTGATAAGGTTGGCACTTGAGCAAAGCGCGCGGTCTCTTCCTTGTTCACCGGCAATCTTTGTACATGCTATAATACTTCAAGCTGTGGTTTCTGTTTTGCTTTTCAATTCTTAAATTCCCCGTCAGATCGAGGACGCCTCCTCCAAATTCATAGGTTCAGCTTTTCCTTATAAGCTTTCCTTCTTTGGACGGCATCTCCAATACAAAGTGAGCTAGCATATAATTCATCAAAAAAGTGTTCAACTGGACACCTGAACACATTCATCTCGGATCACGATAAGAAATCATGATAATCATAATCACGAGTTTTTGGAGCGTATCGGAGGCGATCGATGATGACCGCCGGAAATGGAATCAGGTGAGTTTTTGCGGTGTTTCTTCCATTAGGATAAATTAATTCTGAATGTTTGTATTCTCCATTTGTTGTAATATCCGCTTGTTGTTTCTATAATTTCATCCTGATTTCATCCTTTTGCCAGTATGACATTTCAATGTGACGGGTTTTTTTTGTTATCACTCGCTTCTGGGTCCAACTAAGCTGTGGTACTATGTAGACTTGGAAACAGGCTGGCTTCTCGTGCCTTTTTTTGGTCAATTTTCTTCTCTTCTGTCGAGAACGATGGATTCCAAAATGAATGACTAGTTGTTAAAAACACTAATTTTTTCAATGTTATAGTTTTTTCACTTAATCGCTCCGAACTCGACTGCTGTTGCACTTTGCATGCAATCTCTTTCCAAGTTTGCGCAGCATCGAGAACTTCTCACATTTTTCCAATCTATGATGGGGAGGTTATTTTCCGTTTTCTCCATTTTTGCAGGACTAGGTGAATCGCGAGTTCGGTGAAATGGTGAGTGATATCATCACATATCTGGAAAATGAGAAAAATCCATAAATTGTGAATCTATTTTAGAACAGAGTGCCCACATAATGCTAGAGCAGTCGAGAAGAGACCAGTCAAAGAAGAGCAAACTACACTATTGAAAAAATAAGCGTTTTCAACAAATATGTAGTGATTCAGTTAGAAACTCATCGTTGTCGAGAGATGAGACGAGAACTCTAGAGAAGATGCGAAAAAAAAAACGGAAAGAACTGCCCGCCTGTTCCTGGGACCATTACCAGCCTCGAAGTGAAACCAGATGCACATAACAATTAAAGAAGTTCCCAAAAACGAAGTAAAACCACTCATTAGGAAACCCGCATTCGTAAGAAATGGAATCACAACAAAATTTTCCTCTTTTTTCATTTATCATGAATTTTCTAGAGCGGTTCTCCTAACTATCGCAAAATAGTAGCTGTGGCTGCTTGTTGGGATACTATCACTTGCTGCATACGTAGGCACACACAGAACAGTCTGGATTAGCCAACCGCACCCGGAAAATTTTGTGAATCACCCTCCTGCCAAGCTTACTGCTGTACTGCTTGACTAGCTGCGCGGTTGGCTAGCGCAGGCCATAGCTAGGGTTTGTGCGCACCTTCACAAATCCGGGCCCCATTGCAGACTTGGATAAGCACATGCTTACGCAAAAATGACAGACTTCTGCGCTCACGACGCATCCGCATGCGTACGCAGGTCATACATCTCGTTTGACCGATTGTTATACTGGGCAGTGGCGGACGCAGAAAGTGAGCGGGAGGGAAGGGGGGGGGACAAGTGCGGTTTCTGCCGTTTTGAGAACTCAGAAGGGAAACAAAAATGATAATAATGTTAATAATGAAATAATTAATAATTAGCACTACAGTTCATGACTTTTCGATACTCACGATAGTGGTGTTNGAGGGAAGGGGGGGGGACAAGTGCGGTTTCTGCCGTTTTGAGAACTCAGAAGGGAAACAAAAATGATAATAATGTTAATAATGAAATAATTAATAATTAGCACTACAGTTCATGACTTTTCGATACTCACGATAGTGGTGTTGATACTACTATGTCCTCGATGGTGACTTAGGTTGACAGTAGATATGTGACTTTCTATTTTTTTAATTGCGAAATCAAGGCTTTTTATGTGAGAGTACAACGGGCCAACCTCGGTTTATCATAAGCTAACTAGCGAACCCGTTTGAAAGATTGTCAAGGGAACCTCGCCAAATGTGTTGCTCCCAAAGTTTAAAGTGCCATGTCCTCTGTTTTGCTCTGGTCATTGCCAAATACAGAAATGTTTACAGTATTTTAGAATCCAGAACGGGTTCTGCGGAAGGTTTCTACTCCAGCGCAGTTGGCCTTATGACAATTTCGAAAAAAATGCGGGTTGTTGTGCCATTTTTTTCCAGCAAAACCCACCGAATTTTCAACGCAAGCTCAACTGCTTAGAAAATTCTTGAAGCTTAAGGAAAGCGTTTCAAATTTGTCTGTCTTTTCCCGTGGAAGTGGATTGTAAGAAGTATAAGGAGGAAAAACTCACAACTACTCCATGCTCCCAGTGATGGCCAATTTTCATAGAATTGGCTTTTAAAAAAGTTTTGCATGGGTGAACAACGCAGAAGCTACAACACAAACGATATCTTCTTGAAAAACCAGGCGTTTCCAGAAAACTCTCGTCAAATGTGTAAAACTGAAAATTCTCGTCAAATGTGTATAACTAACTCCCTTCAGTGAAAAGCAAGAAGAATAAGTTGGCTTGGGATGAGGCATGACGGCGAAAAAGTGTTAAGGTACAATGTGCCTGTTTTTTTGTTCAACTCTCTCCTACGGAGAACGCTCCTGGAAAGAGTAGTGGCATTCAGAGCTAAAAAAAATTGTGCTGAGGGTTCTACTATTTTCTTTGTTTCTACTGTTGGTATAATTGCGAATTTCATCATTATTATAGTTATTACATTATAGTACTGATTCCCAGTCGTTCATCTCAGTGAAGAGCAGAGAATGTGAACAGGAGTGATTGCGAAAAAAAACGAGTCATTAGAAATTTGAGGATAAAGTATGTACTCCGTCTGTAGTTTTTTCTATGATTTCTGCTTCTAACAAGTATCGAGATACACAAATGTAAATCTCAAGGCTTTCAATATTCCTTTGATTCGACAACAGTAATTTTTGTGCAAATTTACTGGTTTTCTTTTCCCCTAGGCTACAGCTGGAACGGGGAGTAAGGTACTAGCAACCATGGGAAAGTGACGAGGAAAGATGTGCCTAATCTAAGACGATACTTCCCCATCTCCCATGGGTAGACGAAGAGAGTCTTTTGAGAAATGTGGAAAAACTGTCGAAATTAAAGTTTTTATTTTCTCAACCTTTCCAAAAGACTCTGTAGCCTTGGCAAACAACATAAATGAAGCACCTATTCGAAAATCGTGGGTATGCTAATTATGTGACCATCATTGTATACTTATATGTAAGTGGTGTCATTTTCGAAACGATCTCGGAATAACTGGTTTTGCGTCGGTTTTTGGAGAGCTTCCGGAACCATTAAGAAGTTCAGTATTCGGTTCGTAAAATTCGTATGGTTTCTATAACGCCAAAATACTATCCTGTTTTTCTCCCGAGCATTATTTGTTTTCTAAATTCTCCAATGATTTCTTTACGAATCTCCTGTGTCTTAAGAAGAAGTGAAAATATACGTAAGACAAGACTGTTTTGGTTTCAGAGACAGTAAAAAAAGTTGCAGATTGGAAAGTTTTTCCGGTCTCTTGTAACTAATTGATACGCGTACGATTATTGTTATCGTTTTGGTCAGGAGGCTCCGCTCGTTATCAGGATTTGTTTGAGCATTGTGAACAAGGAATGATATTACATGTTAGTTCAGTGAGAATTTGTTCCACTCCATTCTATCCAAACCCTGAGTTTCCGTAACCCTGATTCATTGCGATGTGCAATCCTCCATCTGCCTGTGACTTTAGTGTTCAGTTCACCATATTCGGCAATCCAGTGTCTGTTGCAGAGTAGCGTACAGTGCTCTGATATAGGACTATTGAAAATTGGAGGCGGAGTAAACTAAGTTGAAAAAAATCTAAAAACGAGTGTTCAACACCGCTAGTCATGTATCGAAATTTTTCCTCACTCCGGCAAAGCTTTTAGGAGTTTTTCCAATATCTTTAGCAGTATGTGCGCGCAATATTCATCAGTTAGTGGGGATCGATGAAGCTGAGTTCTCACATTGACGAAGACGACGACGCCGAAACGTTAGCCGGAATAAAAAACTGAAGCAATCTTAATCCACTGCTCAAGATATTCAAAACAAGTTACTCAGACAAACTTCCTTTAGTCGCGCGCACCTGTTTGAGATCGAGCGAGTCCTGCTTCGCTTCGCGCGGTGCAGAAGGAAATAATACAGTTTCGAAGGCGCAGGTCGGTAAAGTTGCTCGCTTCTGCCGGAGCAGAATGTCGCAAGGTGCGGAGCAGACGAGAGGTGATTTTCGAAGAACGCAGACGGCAAGAGTCGATTGCTCCGCCCGCACCAATCTCGCTGGCCGCGCGCGAGAACACATCTTCCCAGCAAGAAATACGAAGCAGTTTCAGCGAGACCTCCTGCCGGTGCTACCTCCAGATTTCTGAGTTTTTTTGAGAAGCCAACTTTTCAACCGTAGGAGCCCTCGAAGAAGAGGTCATAGGTATTTTCGCAGAGGTGATCATGCACCATCCAAACGCCTACGACGTGGACTCTTGTTGCTCAACACCCTGCGTTTCTTGTTGACCATTCCATCCGATATTGATCGTTGTGAGGTCATCGCTGGGCACGCTCGAGTTTGCTGTGCGCTCGTATCGAATGTGCTGGGTGCGCGCCCCAAACCCGAACCCCAAACTATGCGCGCGTACTGAGTTTGCTGGTCTCGCGCGACAATCTCGCCGGCCGCGCACGCCGACCTAGCTAATTCTGTGGTTTTATCTGCGCAGCTAGCGAGATTGTCGCGCGCGCAGAGCGAGGGTTTGTCAGCGAAAAAGACTCGAGGATGACACAGCGAGAGCGCGTCATGCTATGGAGTCGCCGCCGTAACAGCAAATCATGACGGAGTTTTTTTTTCTTTTTTGATGTCTTATTTTTCTTTTTTTATTTATTTACTTTTATTTTTATTTATTTTTTTCTTATTTGATGTCTTCTTCGTTCTTTGGTGTCTTCCTAGAGCCTACTTTACTAGGGTGCCACCTGTGCTCCTTTAGCGGAGATGGTCTTGTGGCAGCAGAGACAGTGCCCGTTGGGGCGAGTGAGGTGGTTCAGTGGTAGATCTTTAGAGAGCAAGTGGAGTAGGCTGCTTCTCTACTGTAATGCTTTTAGAGGGCGAAAGGAAAGAAAGGATGAATACGTATGAGCAAGCACTTGTTCTTACTAATACTTTACCCTTGTGACACAAAATGTAATATACAAGCGACTGATGCTCAGACCACTGCAAAGAAGACAGGTAGAGACGGCACGACGGCGCAGCATTGTCGGACGACCGTTCGAGATGCAAGACCATGAGCAATTATCTAGGTGAGCAACCTAGGAGGAATACATAGGCTGAATTTGATGGGAAGGTGTATATCTCTTAGGTCACTTTGGCCACGCTCCTCAGAGGGGTCGCGCCTCACAATAATTACTGACAACAAGAGCGTCGTCGCTTTGCCGATGACAGTGCTTAGAACACTACATTCTAGTTGCGGCAGCTGGACGGCTCCCAACAATAAAAAAGGGCTAGGTACGCTGGGCTAAATCCCCAATCAGGAGAGAGAAGGTAGATCGAAGACCAAAGGTAATTCAACAAGTCGAGATCACATTGTCTACCCAAGAGATCAAAAACAGCAGAGGAGCGCGGAGATGCCGGTGACATTCGTACTCATGAAGTCATGTCATCGCCCGACCGCTTCATCTCGTCTCCAGATCTCCGCTATGCCATTGGAGACCTAGATACATCGCCACTTACTTAATATTCACGAGCACAGCGGCGACTGCAAAGTCACTTGTGGCTCCTGTGGCCTAGCCCACAACTATCTACTCTGCTACCAGAGCGATCGATTCATCACCTCAAACGCCCACGGAAGCAGAAACCACATCGAGCCACCCATCAGCCAGCCCCAGTCAACCAACCATCTCCAGCCAGCCACCGCGAACAGCCACAGCGACTGATTAATTGTGATCACTGTTTAAGTGTAATGCTGTTCTTCTATTTGCCGTCGTCGGTTGCTTTGTCGATGACACCACCAAAGGAGCTTTCTTCTGCGAGCATTTTCTTTCACTCCTCATTTTGGATATACAGGGAGGATCTTTTCTGTGTTGAGTTTACGTGAAGAAAGAACAATAAGGCGAGGCAAGATAAGGAATGTCATACACGATGTAAGAAATGATAGCTACTTATCAATGTTGAAGAAATCACCTTTTGGCCTTCGCTCTGGGCAGCTTATTCAGATTCTATCATTGTACTTATCTCGACAGCGACTTCTGAAATGACGCGCTGCCTCCGAAATTTCTAAGATGGTAAACAGTATAATTACTAACTATGGATGAATAGAGTTACAAATATGCCCCCCCCCCCCTTTATCGCCCCTGCTAATTTTTATACGAACTCGAAAAAGGTCAAACTCCCCGATTGCGCAGTACTCACTTTCAAACATCATGTGGGTCCCAGTGGTGAAATCTTCAAAAAAAGGACTTTCCACGCAGAATGGCTAATATTGACCAGAATATTAGTTTGAGACGGAGTCCAGAAACCTTCGGAGCTTAATTGAGAACACCTTAAAGTTTTCCTCCTTTTCATAAATCGCTCTTACGGCTCGAGCTTCTTCTGCATGATATTGTCGCTCGAATAGAAGGAGCTTGATTGTAGTGGGGTTCGGAACATCCGCCACGGTTGCGGATATCTTTGATGAATACACCGACAAAAGCATTGCACAACATAGGAACAACAGCACCTACAAAGGAGAGAGCGACAGCAGAAACACCACAAGAGGAACTTAGTAGGCACTAGGAAAACGATACGAAAAAGGTACCAAAAAACCCATGATTTGCTTCCATTTTTCCGTTTTCTTCCATTTTTTTCTTTTTTCTTTTATCTGATCTGCATTTTCAGAGTGCACGACGTTGTCGCTCCATGTCATTAGCAAGTCCACTAAAAACGGAGCGTCATGAGCCCTCACAATACGCTATGTCAAAGCAAATGCTATAGAGCATTGTACCTTGAAGGGCAGTACGGTCGAGGTCTGCGACTGCTCAGTTCGCCCAAGAGGTCAATCGGAGAGCTTTTTCACACTGCACATCCCTGGATCAACACTTCATTTCCCAAAGACGTAAGACGAACAGGACACTCCAGGTGCGGCAAGGTTCTTTATGCAGAGCTCGCATACAGAATCAGCATGTTTTGAACATATTCCGAATGTGCCCGTGAAACTTCGGAAATTTTGAACAACACTTCGATGAGAAAAATACGTAATGATTGCAGCCTGTGCTATTCTTGATTATAGTAGAGGGCTGTTTAAGCAGTCTATGCTGCTTCCTTTACTCCTTGCAGAGGAGTAGCCAAGCGATCAGGGTCATTTTCACGCGAACCACATTTCGTACACACGGGTCACTTGATTCGGAACGTGCAGTGAGTTTCTGATAACATTACGTCAGCAGTTTACATCTGTTTTTGGGATCGCGTAGGAATCGCTGCTGAAACAATCAGGGGCCGTAGTAATTGCATTATAACTGCCGGTTAACCAGCAAGTTAAACCGGCAGTTGTACATTTCATAATCCGGAACCGTTGTGAAGTCAATATGGTGTGAAAAATCAGAATATCAACTTAGTTTTGATAACCGTGGTATAACCAGCGGGTTACACCACGCTTTGGATCCTGGTCTCGGGCGCTGCGAAACCATCGGTTGAGCAGATCGCACAGGCACTGCCATATCGATATTGCTAGAGTGCGCGCAGAGAGCGCGCAGATATCATAGACGCAGGCAAATGGAGATCCCGGTTATTAAAAAGTCCTCTCGAGGACTTTTTAATAACCGGGATCTCCATTTGCTCCACTTTTACGCTTTTGCGCGCGCCAAACGAATGCTCATCCAACTACGCATCATAGCTGTGAATCTGATGCTCCAAAGGACCAAGGATGTGAGGAAATTGTTTTTGTTTGAAAGTCTCATAGTTCTTTCCATCAAAACAAAACAATGAACCAACTTTGAAAACGGATCCTATCGCATCTTGAATTAGAATTCAACATATTCAAATGAAATTAACAGTGTTCGAAGCACTGCATATCGAGGCTTCACACTTAGTATACCAGTTTTTGACTAGTTTGTATTAGTTTGTGTCATGAGGCTGTAAAGGATATTCATGACTTGTGCCGTCAAGTGAGGTGTGGCAGAGTGGTTAACGCGATAGGCCACTGTTATATTAGTGTGGGGTTCGAATCCCGCAGATGGTCAGAGCTTTGCATTTTCGTACTTCACCTTTTTGATCTCACTCAAAATAGTGAAAAAGGTTTAAACACATTAGTTATGCGTGGTTCTGCCATAGAAATGGAAAAAAAACCACACTAAAGATAGATTGATTCACTTTCAATACAGTGTTCAGTGATTATTATTATTATTTATTGCGTCATATTTACAACGCCATGAATACATAGTTCAGACATATCGCAAGTTCAGACTGAGCAGTTACCATTGAGATAATGAAGTATAGTAATCAAATTGATCTATGCTACACATATCTTGGACTTTACAGCACGTTTGAAAGAGGCACTAGAGCATTTGGTGGTGATTCTCCTGCTCATTTTAACGTATGCGGACCCTGCCCTGACTGTAAAACTTCTTGCCCTTATTTCACGTTTAGGGAACGAGATCTTGAATGACTCACCTCTTGTTATAGAGGGTGTCAGGCTAAAAAATTCAAGAACATTGATACTGGTTTTGTTGTTAAGCAGTTTATGTACCATGCAAATGTCAAACATGGAGCGCCTGGATTCAAGCGTAGCTAGGCCAAGGTGAGCGTTCCTGATATTAGAGTTCGGAATATCAGAATAAGAAAGCTTACTTGTTCTGAGGAACAATTTCCTGGTATAGTTGTTCTGTACTCTTTCAATCATGAGGACATCTCGTTTTCGATAGGGGTTAATGACAGTGGAACCCCACTCTACAATGGGTCGCACATACATTTTGTACGCGAGTAATAACAAGTTCCTATCCTTTGTTGACAGGGCCTTGAAAATTTGAAAGCTACGCGTCATTGCTTTTTGGCAGATGATCTCGTAATGGGCAGAAAAATCTAGTGATTTATTGTAATGGAAACCTAAATCTCTTACTGATTCTACACCTTTAATGGGAATCGAAGAAATATAGTAAGTGGTTGCAATATTTGAGTTTCCTATCTGGAGGTGTACCGTTTTTTCAGCAGACAGTGGGATAAGCCACTTTTCTGACCACTGAACTAAATCATTTATTGCCATCTGCATGGCAGCTGCGTCTTCCGCGCATGAAATTTCATTGTAGATTTTCAAGTCATCCGCAAACTGCTTACATTTGACTCCGTTTTTTTCCAATATTCTAGGGATATCAGCCGTATATATATCAAATAATAGCGGCGATAGAACACCACCTTGCGGCACTCCACTAGACACTTTTTTGATCGTGGAGAATGCTGACCTTACTTTGACTTGAAAAGTTCGTCCATTGAGATACTGCAGGATCCAATGTTTAATGTTTGAATGCAATCCAAGTTTCTCAATTTTAGCGCTGAGTTTGGGAATACTAACCTTATCAAAAGCCTTGGCGAAATCAAAATAGATAACGTCACAACTCCCACTATTATCTAATACGTTAGTCCAGTCATTAACACATTCCAAAAGATCTGTCTCTGCTGATTTTCCTCTACAAAACCATGTTGACTACGGGGAATGATTCCATTAACATGGAGGTGGTGTTGAATGTGCTTCTTTATACTCTTCTCGAAAAGTCTGCAGAAAACTGAAGTGATACTAATCGGTCTGTAGTTCGCCGGGTCAGAAGAAGGCCCTTTCTTAAGAATGGGTGTGACATAAGAGTGTTTCCAACGACGAGGTACTTCTGAGTACATCAGGGATTGGTTGAATAAATAGGATAACGGGTCAGCAATAGATGCAGCTATATTCCTTATGAAGTGAAAAGGTATGAGGTCCGGAGTAAGGGAGTGAGAACTTGGCCATTTGTTTGGCCATAGTGATGAATACTTTCCCTATGAATCAGTTATCTCACTAGAATACTTTCCCTATGAATCAGTTATTTACAACAGCGATGCCTATGCAGTCGGTTTCCTTCATCACTATGTAATTGAGGGAGATCACTTGCACGGTGGCGCAGTGCGATGACTGCAGTCTCACGAGCTGTTTGTCGCGCGGTCGGTTCCTCCCGCGAGTGGAATTTTGCAAACAAGGTTGAGAGGCATGGATCCACGAGGATTTCGTTCGAGTGGTGGCTGCATTGTGGCTATGTCCAGGTTATAAGTCGGTTAACTTGGGGAACCGACAGTTGTCCAAGGACATAACTTTTTCTATAACCGTTGGTTACGGCGCAATTACTACGGCCCCAGGAGAACAAGATCGCGTTAAGGAGCATTGGACGAGCAAAAGGCAAGGAAGTCTAGTATTGCCGCTTGGTGAGCATAGGAACGAAGAGCACGATGGAAGTGATTTTGATGTCAAACGCAAGATCCCGGCACGCGAACATGAGATCTCGGCTCGAAAAAGCGCTTGAAGCCTTCTGGACTACTGTAAAGGATTCAGAAATGGACATCAAGAACGAGTGCTTATCAATAACAAGCGATTTTCTGTCGTATATATCGTTATATGAGCTGTAGACCGTATATAATGTTAGATGTTGACACTGCGGTCTCACTCACTTGTCCGCAAATGACGGTCACAACTGATGCGGATTTCTCCGCAAAAAAAGGTGAATATAGGATGGGTTTATCTCCTGTCCTGAGAGTTTTCGAGGAAGTAAGCTGGAGAGAATGTTGAAACTAGCGGAGTGGGAGGAGGCGTTTGGCGGTCTGGAACGCAGATGAAAAACTGTGAGCCATTTTCAGGCGTCCAAAGACGACGGTTACGTCGAAACGTCAGGCAAAATATGAAATAATTATGAAATAATTATATATCCACTAACAACCTGGTCAGGCTTAACACAATATAAGATTGTTCCACAGTCAGGAGACTTTTTTGAAAGGATAGATGTAGTTGCTAACAAAAAAAAAGGAATGAATTAATGAATGTCAGCATTCCATGTATTTTACTGGAGACGTACCCTTTCAAGTTCGTCAGGAGAGAAATATTCACCGACATCAGAGGATTGAAAAGAGTTGATAACAAGTGTGCCATTTTCATTAACGTGTGCATCAGTAGCAGGAACCGCAGCCTGATTTTTCTAAATAGTTATTTCCAGCGGTATAATGTGTAAGCAATCATGCAATCTCATGAAGTGTAAACGATAAAACAGGAGAATAAAATAGCTGAAGGATAAAGAACGAGTGTTAACGAACCTCGTCGACGAACTGTGCGCATCGGATATTTTTCTCCTCAGGTTGGCAGTGTTTTATAAATTCGTTCCCGTTCTTCCTAACTCGCCCCCATGTTACGATGTTTGGTCCCAAATCTAGCGATACTCGCTCGCCTTCCCAAAACGACGTTATTTACGTATCACCAAGTGTGAACGATTCTTGAGAAAACTAACCTTGGCTTGATAAATCATGGTGGCAGAATATGATATTCCTATGAGACATAGCAATGTCCAGACATATTGGAGGAGCATTTCGAGGTCTGGAACTCGCTTGAATGTGACTCTGTACTTGAATGTGATTCTGTTCTGAAATCCTGGATTCAAGAAAATCACTAGATGAAAGGCGCTGAATAATAAAGTCTGAAGAGGCTGATTGGAAGGGAAACACCTTCAAGGTCTGCAAGTCGTTCTATTAACTGAGAACCAGAATTCAACTGAAAATTGGAGAACAAGTATGGATATACTGAACAAGTATGAATACTAGATGTTAAAACCAGAGCGTGAATGTTAAACTAGGATGCCCAGAACCAGAGGAATTCATGAAAGCTTTACAAAGTGGATTCACGCTAGGAAACCAACTTTTATGTTCTGGGCATCCTAATATTGCAATGTGTATAGATAGCTGATCATGATACCATAAGATATCAGATAGCAAATTATGCTTACCATTTTTGGTTTGCTTAGTTTCTTGAGTTTCCTGTGTTTCTTGAGTCCTTGTCCGGAATTCAAAGTTATGAATAAAACTTGAAGAGCTCTGATATCCAAACGTATTAAATGATATCAACACGAAACCAGAGAAGTCAGCCAACATTGATGAACTGGTTCCTATTAAACTTATTCATGCGGTTTGTAATCGTGTATAGTCTGTCTATACCAGGTAAGATTCGAACAATCTAGTTAATTCATTTATCAATTTAGAATCCGATCCAAGAAATTCGAATGTTGAAAAGAGAGAAGTCCCTTAACCTCTTCTTACAACTGCTCAAAGGCTGTACTACTTCTCTGGAAATCCGAACTTGCAAATGATTCGATATCGTATTTTCGGACTCGAACATATCTAATGTATTATTCGATCATAAATATGGTGTGAACAATCTTCGAATAAGCAGAATTTTGGAGACATATGAGGATTTACTCACAGACATATGAGGATTTACTCACTTCTCTCTATTCGACCGTCACAAGCAATGCTTATTTGATTTTGAAGGAAACAACATCCACTCAAGATAATCTGCAAGTTGCACAACAAAAACGTTTCAAAAAAGGAACGCCTTTCATTTATCGTTGCTGAAATGTGCGGTAAACAATGGTTGACGTACGGTAAACAATGGTTGGCGACACTGATTTCAATGACATTGTAACCTAACAGCGCTTGACCGACTTGAGCACGTCCTCTAACAGAAAACACGTTTTCGCCATTCCAAACACTATGACAGCGATTGAAAGCAGACGACAAAGGCGATTTCTCCGCAATCAATGCCTTTTATTTATGTCCCGTTGTTTATAAACTGACTGTCGTTTGAAATTCGGTTCATATCAACCCAACAACTACGCTATGTGCACAGTAATACAGCTCGCTCACTGTTCCAGAAACGTAGTAAGCAGAATTTTCATTTTAGTTCGTTTCGCACTTCACATTCTCAGACCTGCATGGAACGATGTAGTTGTAGGATTGGGCTTCTATTCACGCATATCTGGTCCATAGCATATATGCTATTATTTAGAAAATATTCTGCACTGTTAACGTATTAGTCATACCTATCAGCCTATCAATGAGCTAAATGAACTGCGGTGGTCGCAGATGGGATAGGAGGGGATACCAGAAGGAAAAACGGCTGCAGCGCCAGAGTGGGAGAGTGTGGTAGCTGGCTCTTAGAACTGAAATTTCCTATTGTTTATGAGTTTTAATGTTTATCATTCAAAATAACTATTAAGAAGTCACCGGTGGGAAACATGGACTAAAAGCTATTGAAAGCCCTCATCTATTCGGAAAAACAACTTTCAAAAGTCATTGTAAACTCCTAGCCTAAATCCTCGAATCACAGAAGTATTGAAGATAAAAGGAGTACACGCAAAAGAAGACATTGGATAAAGGCATGCGATAATGCGATTATTGAAGGGTGGCGGGGAATCGGAAAGGACACATTCGGCATTTCCGCAAACTATTGGGTGCGTGCATTTTTGGACCCAAAACAAGGACAGTTAACTAAAATCACAAGCCTTATCAAAGATTTATGTGCCGAATCACACTAACGAAAATTAGAACTGGCGCCAACAGAACCCGAATATACAAAAAATATTGTACATGGCACGCAGGTGGGTTGATGACAAGTTGAAGATCCTCGATAGACTATGTATAACTGGAAAATTTCCGCTAATGGTCCAAAACACTGTAATAATTTTACGTCGCTTCGGTGTGGTGACGGTCCAAAATTTTCACTGTCGTCGGTAGAGGTACATGTGGAGAAACCATTAAAGCAAGCGACACAAGTGCACATTCAGATCGCAATGCGTGCCATTCTTTGGAGGTGCACACGCACTCAGAAGTTTCTTAGCACAGGATCAAGGAAGCGCCTTGGTTTAATCGCTCTTAGCCGGAAGTTGGTCGCTGCCCTATTTCCAACGATGTTTTGGGGATTGCTGTGGAAGAGTGCGAGCTTCTATGTACATTCAGTAGCTAAGATTTAGAAGTGCAAAACGCCTGACTCGCAGATCGGAAACAAGCTTACCTGTCTTGAACCGTTGCCTGATAGCTATACCATTTTTAAGTATACTCTTTATACCATTTTTGCCACATGTTCTAAATAATATCGGAGACGTTTTTCGAAATTTCTATCGACGGCGGCTATGCGTATGCTTCTTCAAAACTTCATTACTTGATCTGCGAAAAAAGCATCAGTAGAGATGAAAGGAATGAAACAAGTAGCTTTGGAACGAAATAAAGGAAGCTGATCGTAGCAGCGCTCTAACCGCGCTGTGATGACTTCAAAGCACTTCTCAGAGCACTATTTCTCGTCAGATGAAGAACGCGCATATCTCCTACCGCGGTAAGTCAGTTGTTGCCCGCTGTGAATGCGAGCTATGCCCGACTCCCCATCATGGATGTACCGCGGATCCACCGCAGGCAGGAATTCCAGAGAAGCGGTACGCGACAGGGCGCTGCAACAGTCGCTATGGTTCCCTATAATAGACCACGTGTAGCACAAATCAGTGAAAGCCTCGTATTTCTTCTGCCTACAACTATGAATTAGTCTTTCTACCGATTTTAGAAGAAATTCGCATGTGTGACATCTTTGCACAAATCCTATGTGGAATATATATGAAAAAAAAACGCAAACATGACTACGAAATCCTGCACTAATCCTCCCTTTCCCTTATTAGCCACTCCCTCTGCAAACATTTCTTGGGCGTTTCGAGCTGTACTTGCTTTACAGGCTTGCTTTATAGAACCCATATTCCGAAGTGATACGATTTTTGCCTTTGAGTGGTCTCGCAAAAGTCCCTCTCAGACAAAAATTTTAAAGATGATCTCTAATCAAATAGGTCATTTCGGAAGATGGAGAATATATATTCATAATGAGAAGAAAGATGAGAGTGGATCTGAAGAAACCCCGAAGATACCAGCAGTCAAACTGACTACTTAAAAATCAGACATTTCATACTTGACAACCTATGAGTAATGAGTGCCTTTCAAAACGAATGTAAGCATATTCAGTGGGTTTTGAAATACCCATTGATTCACTGGTACAGTTATAATTTAATTCCCGTGGATACCATCCAGATATGCGTAGGTATGTCTTCATAAATCAATCCCACTGTCGTTTGAAGTATTACCAATGTTCACCAATCATCGCTAGCATTGAAGGCTTTGACTCTTATCGTAACAAGGAATATGCGCGAACGCGAATTGGAAGGCTTGTCCCAAACAATGTTACAGATTATATGTACATGAATTCTGCTAAGTGGTTGATACAAGCTCAAAATTCCACTCTGATGATTTTATACTATACTTACATATATCTCCCTCACTAACAGCGGTGCAGCTGGATGGCCAAGTGGATAGTGTAGCAGAATTGCAAGCATAAACTTAAAGGCAGCACCCACGCAAAATTTTTGTGTTGGAGATTCCGCCGAATTTCAAGGTTTTCAGAGACGATGAACTCATGGGCAGTGATGAAACAGCGTAAAACACGACGGAAGACCAGAAATGAAGGCAATGTTTCCCATGTGTCCACAGCGCGGACGAGTTTTCCGCTGAAGGTATACGCGCGTATCGTCACGAATTCTTGTGGATCTTGCGCATTCCATACCCTACACTGTACATTATTCCTTCTACCACATGATACATGAGGCTAGACCATTCGTAGCATGCTAAATCAACAGCGTTAACTGGCGTGGCGGACACCAAAATGGCCACGCTCGGCTCTGTGTCCACGGCAGTATCTCCACAGATAGGCCGCTTTTTTCTGTGTTCAAGTTACCTCTGTGATTGTCTGGCAGCCGACCACACAGAGAACGACCCATCTCGAAAGTGAGGATTTCCGTGGGTGATGCCTTTAAGAGTCTGCACTCCGTCCACGAATTTCCTTTTGCAAACTTTCATGGCTAACCTCTAACAGAATTCGGAGCTGTTTAGGAAACAAACAGTACGAGTGCTTCTCTGCCGGAAATAATAGACAATGCTCTATACTGAGTAGTAATGTGATGTCGCTGCAAAGACCAAATATTTCGACATACGATATAAACTAATCGACCACCTCTCCATTCTTCAACCGTTTAGAATATTTGCCTGCTCATGGGTGATTGCGCCTTTCGTGGAATTTTGAGCTCATATTAACCATTTAGCAAAGTTCGAGTTCAGCCCGTAACATCTCTGGGACAGGCCTTTCAGCCATGTATGTCTCGTTTCTAAATTGCAGCTTAGTTTCGTGCACTTCCAAGGATGTAAATCGTATGCTATAAGGTAGTCAAAGTGGATTACGAGCTCAAGAGAGGTGCAAATATTGAAGATACTGATATCGAAGAAAATTATTCGAAGTATGTATGCATGATTCACAAGCTTCTGCATTCACCTAAAAGACATGTCAATCCTGATCTGTTCAAAATTGTACCTTCTAGAACTAGGAGTGGTGATCGGAAATTGTTTCATCCATATGGTAAAACTGTGCTTAAATCCAATCGTGCCCCTGTTGCAGCTGTAGCGGAGTGAACGAAACTAACCAAAGATATCATAACTACACCATCTTTCGGCCAGTTTAAGCGTAACTACCCGAGTCAAAGATGATTTGAAAATACGTATTCCTGTAAAATATGCCGCTATGTTCCTTCAACTTCCACACGTTTTTCCTAAACTTAGTGATGAACGAATGAATGAATGAATAACTGAATAAATACTAGATATTCGATATGATTGTAGGTATGAACTATGCAGTACGTACATAACTATGCCGTTTGGCACATGTTTTTGGTCAGAATTGCGAGACAAAGTCTGAGGAATTGCATGAGTGCCCGTGCACAGTGTGAATATGAACGTCAGTTGTCAATCTGAAACGACCTCGAACTCATTTACAATCCATAATTTATGATCCGAAACACAATAAATTAAGTGAAGCAAAGGTTTGCAACAGAACCGTGGGATTCAACACCATAACTCGCGCTCACGATCCAGCTGATAATCAGATCAGCATGGACACATGCTAACGTCTAATGAAATGTGGAAAAGCGTTCCACTTTATCTTCCTGCAAGACGAGTGAGAAGCTGACTCTGGGCATCTCTTCGCACGCGGAAGCTCAATCTGCATGAGATTGCCATTGGAGCACACCTGAAATCTGGCCATTAGAACATTTGTCGTCATTTTGATTAATAATGAAATACCTTAGTGGTGGAGCCATACAGCCATTGCATTCCATCTCGGAAGGGGGAGCAGCACATCTACACGGCACTGGACGTGGCATTTGGCATACACACGTCGGAGGAGGAGCCTCTTGACAGCAAGGATTGCTGGGAGTTGGAGCCGAAAGGCAGCACTGTGCACGTGCTGGTTCAGGGCTAGCAACGATCGCCTGCAGATGAAGCTATGAGAGCGTCTAGTGATAAAGTGTGCACATTGGAAAAAGGTTGTCGCATTGTAGGTTGCATTCGCCTTCCGCTCCCAAAAAAATGCATTTTATTCATTCCTGATTAAGACAAGTAACAAATCGGGTACATTTGTGCTGTCATTTGATGAATACTGTCTCAGCGCCTTTAGTTCAGCTTAGGAAAGTGGCTGATTATCAAGGGAGTCGGCAAGCTCATATGTGAGCTGGCTGTATCAAAATGAAGGGATTGCTACGATTTCTCAACTTTATTCTAAGCAAGTGCTGATTTAGACTCCACAGTGGATTGTTTTTTTTAATTACTGGAGCAGAGCTGTGATGTAAATTCAAAACCGTCGCCCAGTCGAGATTCTACGGAATATCGCTGATTAGCTGAGCGATTCATTCGTTAAGATGAGAATTACCAGTGCTTAGTCCGTAGTATTCGCACAGCTTCGGTCAGCATATGAAGCTCATCCATGTAGCTACCACTTCTCAGCGTGTGGTTGCAAATTGCGTCAACAACGTAATGCTCTACGGTTGTGTTCTGCACGAAAGCAGTGTTAACCTTCTCCGACTGCATTTTTGAGCCTGATTGAAGCGTATAATCGCGCAAGCAGAGATGTCGAAGAGGCTACAAATCCATGTGATTTAGGATCAACCCTCCAACTGCTCCGGATGTGCTTAAATCTTGTGTGGTAAAAGTCACAAGAGCTTTCAGTATTCCAAAATGTTCTGACAACTTCCATGAGATGTACAGAATAGTCCAGGAAGTTGAGAGCAAGAAGATGGGAGGGAATTGTGCGACGTTTCGTGCATTTAATTCATATTTTCTTCAGTTGAATGGGGATCTTCAAAAATCTTCGTCCATTAATGACACAACAGTTAGATGAATATTCACAGTACTGGTGACTCGCTTCCCTTTTGCTTTATCACACTGGTCTTAAATGGTGCGAATCAATTGTGCAACTGATGTACTTAGTGCTAAACTTTCCATTCCTGGACTTCGTTTCTGGATAACGCACCTGACAACAGGGGTTCAGAGGTACAGGAGCAGCTTTGCAACACTGCACAGTGGAAGGTGCCGGAGGAGGCGGCACTGACAGAGGAGCTTGTACTCTAGCAGAGCAGCAAGGGACTGGGACATCTACCACTGGAGGTGGTGGTGCCGCGCAGCACGCTGGGCACATTGTGCAGATTGGAGCTTCCCTACATCTACCAAATGCGCACTGTCGTTTGGCTCTCGAAATTCTTACAACGCTAGTGTCCTGAAACAAATTAGATTTTTTTTATAAATTCGTTAGATGTTCGAAATAGAGATGACGATTAAAAGAAGCTCACATTAGTACTTGGTAGTGCATTTGCCGCCCAGAGCGCTAAAGCACCAATAAAAATGCTTTGATTCATCTAAAAAGCAACACAAGTAAACTAAGTTTTCAATTAACCGAAGCATATCGATTAGCAATCAAAACAGAAAAATATATAAGCATGTTCATGAGGACAGTATAGAGCAAAGCGAAGGTTTACCTCTTGGCTTGTACTGAGGACAAAGCAATCATCGACAGGGTGTCTGCATGAAAACTATAATGCGAGAATTCCTAGGAAGGAAATAAAGAACCTCAAGAAAATTCAAGGCGGATCTATATTTGTTTTAGTAAGCTTTACGTATGAATCGTGACTCAACACATTGCAAGAAAAGATCAAATGCTGAGGAAAAATCTTTAAACTTGGAGAACTGCCTGCAGCTATGCATCCGAATCGGCATGGGGAAAGAGAAGCTATCAAAAGGTCTCAGACACATATTTTCAGCAGAGACAAGCCCTTTATAGCTGGGAGGTGATCTCGTTTTCCGCGCTTTGTGCGCCATGACAGCTCCGCAGACAATGAAAGCGAGTGACAAGCTCACTAGTGTTGGGGCGAGACCTCACATGTAACAACAGGCACCTACCAGACAGGATGCGGCACCTGATGGTAATTTCTTCACTATCTGGGTGATTCCAAGTCCAATCACATCCATGAATGAATTTTTCTCTTGTTGTAAATCCTTTTTAGACGTTTTGTCATATCAAAAGCTAGAGGCTCCTTTGTAATTCTCAGCAAGCAAAAGTTGAACCTAAACGCTTATAATCATGCTATTGCCAATATAATGCGCAACATCCTAATGTATTAGATTGCCGACAACGTCTCATCCCTTCTCCAAAAATGTTTAATTTTCATTTACTTTTTGTTATATGGCTCAGGCTCAAATGGAGAGCGCCTTTCATAGACAACTAGTGAAGCTGCTGTCATCACGTTCCTCAAAACTTGAATTCCAGGGATTGAAACGAGGGAATTTACCTGGCAAAAAATTCGTCTCTCATACTTGTCTTATTTTATTGTAGACGAAAAATTTCCGAAGTAATGGAAGAGCAAGAGGGTATCGGGAGTTCTGAAAAAATCGCCACTGTTTATAAGAAAAAAAATTTCAGTCAGAAATATGAAAATCCCTAATTTCGTAATACACAAATTTAGCTACGATATTCCCTTACCTACATACATAGTGGAATCTTCACCAAA
>JARK01000435.1:0-15820 GCA_000688135.1 Ancylostoma ceylanicum
CTAACGTTAGAAAGCAAGTTGGCAGCTCTGTTCCCAATATGGTATTTTTCATTCAGTACTGAACAGAATATACTGTCACATCTCACTAACTCTCCTAATACCGGCGAGAAAAGACACGATGAATTCGAACTTGTCACTTGCTGTGGCGCGGAGGGGCCTTCCTCGCGGATAACCCCACGTTTCTAGATGCCATTGCTCCGACGATTAAAGAGTTTACTGCGAGTAAAATCAGTTTCTGTGCTTAGATGAATACCATAACGAGAGATGTGCGCCAATGAATGCAAAAAATAGCAACTATAAGGAGACGGACGTGAATCCCTGTGCAAAAACAAGGTGAAATGCATGTTAGAGCTGTTCCCGGGTCTCTTTTCGGTGCTTAGATAGGGGAATGGAACTTATTAGGCCTGCAAACATCCAATCTTTGAGTTCTGAGGAGAACTACCCCCATTGTACGATTACTCATGGTGATCCGATTGGATAAGCACGTTCAAACCGTGTAGGATATCGACGAATTCGCACCAAATCCCGGATCTCATAACCAAGGTAGCTGGTCTTTCACAATCACTTTGATGTTTTTCTGTTACTCAAGCCTTGTATTCTTTGATGCACTGGTAAGTGACCCTCTTGCACAATCTTACACGTTGACATTACATGCACGCCTAGAGTACACAAAGTTGTAATTGGGTGACGGAAAGAAATCTTGACTGACGGCCTGGTTCTCGATAAAATTTCCTAGCAGCAGGGATTGCTCTGTAGGAACGTGTATGATTAATCAGATGAACAGCAAGAGATTGGACACAAAGTGGCAAGACACGAGATAAGTCGAGGAACGCGCATCGCAACCTTGTCTCCATATTTTTGGACCACCCTGTAGTTCTAAGATCCAATCACATCAAACAAAAATAAGGAGAAGTTCAGGCAGGAGTTTCTGTTGACGTTATAACCGAACAAATGGCGTAAAACTGACACGGGTCCTATTGCTTGAGATCACCACATTCACCATCCGCGCAGGATGCTCCCTTGAAGGCAGAGGGCCACTTCATATCGTTTTCGAGTTATTAACATATCCCGAACCTCCTCGATCCGTTGGTTCCGGCAATGTACTTGAAATGTCCCAGTATGGTCCCTAACCCCGTTTTCCATGACGGGGTTTGTACCAGTTTGGTGGAACAAATTTACGTGCAAAGACGTGTATCACCGTTGATCTCATCGATCGGACAGGACAACACGTGTTCACCCGACGTTGCTGGCGTGGCGGGCAGCCAGCACCAAGTACCCGCTTCTTGGAGCGGATCCGCCCCTGCTCCAAGAAACGGGTATTTTGACCCTATCAAAAACAGGGTTTTCGTCATTTCTGTGGCTTTTTCTGTACATTGTTGGAATCAGCGTGGCGAGGAGGTCAAGAGTCTGCTAACATTGTCGACGTGAGGAACGAGATGGACCCTTGCCTTTAAGCTTTATTTATAGTGCGTCGGAGTCCGATCCGGTCGGATAACAAATAATACGTATTGATCCTCGTCGAAATCCGACGGACGTGAATCGATATTCATCTTTTGTTATCCGACCGGATTGGACTCCGACTCACTATAAATAAAGTTTTATTGTAAGCCTTCATGATTTTTAGTATGATGGGATTGGAACATAGGATTGGTCATGACCTCTACAAAGATATAGCACACACTTTCTCAGTATCGGTGCAGAGAATAAAATTAACCATAACTATTCGACCAACTTACGAGAAGCGCGCGGAAGCGCATAGATTCAACATAGCCAGGTGAATTACTACTTTATCTAATTCTATTTCTATACATTTTGTAGTTGGCTAAGGATTTTGCTGTCACCCTGTAAAAATAGCAAATCATCTATTTTATAAAATTAGTTTGAAAATTCCGTCGATTCAGTGTAAGAAAACTGACAAAGACATGCCTCACGCACCATGGTGACCTTCAGAGACTTATGGAATTATTCGCGGGAAGAGTGGTTTAGGCAGCTGCGGACCTCTCAACCCCTCTATTACTCTATGCAGGTACTGAAGGGTCAGAACAACGAAAACCAGTGATATCCCTAACTAGACCAAGCTTGAATCAGAATTTACGTTGAACCTCTTCTTTTTTTTGTTGAATATTCGGCCTCAGAAGAGGAAAATGCCAACTCTAAAAGATTTAGAGATGTTGATCAATCTAGAGATAGGATCTGCATTGCTTCAAACTTCGACCCTGTACACGACCTCTCGAGCAGCAAGAATACACATCCAAAGACACCCATTTGCTAGCACTCTCCAAGATCCATACTTCATCCTGCAGATGTTCATACCACTGGCAATCCACTAATTGCTCAGAAGTGTATCCCATGGCGCCTCGTCTGTGAACTGTTACCTGTGGTGTGACGCCAAAATGACCTGCCTGGACCCCAAACCACTTAGCATTTGATGAATCTACTCTTCTCCAGACGTTGATAATCGAACATTTCGAAGGTTCGCTCCTAATTTTGCTTTCAATTGCAGTTTTCGCAGTAACACCAAGTCGTCGAATTCCGCGCACCACGGCTAATTTGGGCCGCGGGAATCGTTTTATTCAAATTTCACACGAACACCTGTTTCCCTCCTTTTGATCCCATTTTCACCGTTTTAAAACGAATAAGGCATGAATATAGCCTGGATTTGAAATCGGTCATAACCACAATGCTTTCCCATTGCCATGGTGTCTTGTATTTCCCATTATTTTTGAAAAATTCCTCACAATCAGATCAGATTGGCAAGTCCGCACCTTCGCTTTACTCCTTCACCACATTTTTTTATTTTCAGGAAACAGAACTAGTCTACTGGAATTGTGCTGTGGACATTCAAGAAAGGATAAGTGACTGATGCTCATACAGGACAATTTAAGGACTCAGTTTTATGACGTCGTCAAAAAGTCTGTGAGTGGCAGCATGTATCACTTATCAAAAAATCTTATTTTTTTTTTTGGAATGAGCGTGGACTCATCTCCCCACTGGATCACTTCTTCAGTTTTTTTCCTTTTTCTCTTCTTTCTGGGAAGAAGCCAACGTTCTTTATTTCCTTTCTGACCAAATCCTCTATACTCCTCCCCACTACTTTTGATCTTTGTGTGGTGTGAGTTCAATTACAGGTGTGCTTCTCATTTCTCTGTTCAAATACCTGTACTAGGTTTCTCTTCTGATCGCTATAGAATCAAATGTAACGAATAATACTCATTGATGATGGATTGAGTCCCTCTGTCAGATTAATGATCTCTAAAAGCTGGATTTAAACTACGAATATCTTCTTTCTCAAAACTCCAACTGTTTTATCTGTGAGACACTTCGAAATTGTTTTCCTTTTTGGTCAATCACTGTTACCTCTGTAATAACCAGAATCAATGGAAATATTCTCCGTAATCTCTAGAAAGCTAAAAGCTGGTTCCTCTCTCACTGGCTTTCCCAATCGTTTCTCCAAATCAGTAGCGACTGCATTTATAGACAACACCAGTCGAAATCCTCGACGCGGAGGCATAGGTGGTAAAGCAAAGAGTGAGCGCATCACAAGTGTGAGAAGAACACAAGGAATGGTGACCTACCTGCAGTGAAACCAGGATCGCCGTCATGGACACGGCGGGATTTGAACACCACGACGCGCCAGCTAACGCTGTCGCGGTGGGTGGCCTGGAGCAGTGGATCTGCACAACACGTATCATTCACAGGGTTTCGTGGCGGGACGCGCGCACACCCTAAAGCGGAGCATTCATCCGCGCCTTCGACACGTGGAAAACAGCGCCATCATTTCTTGCATTTCTCGCATCTTTTACGCAGTTTCTTTCCTATCTATGAGTTCACCGTCCCCTAAAACACCGGGATTCGGGAAAATCTCCAAGAATTTCCGCGGGTGCTGTCTTTAACCTCTTAGCTAAGATTTCTGGATTGCTTTGCCGCTTCAGCACATTGCTATCTTTGCACAGCTATAGCTTGATATGCATGATGTTTTGCGTAAGGTTTAAAAAAAACTTCAATCTCGAGAATAACGTAGATGCAGGTTGCCTTCTATAGAGTTTATAAACGTTATAAAAAATTACTCGTTACCATATTGTTCTTTCTCGTTATTCCGGGGTGGTGGGCGTAGATTTTGGAAAGATTGGTGCTCTTGGGCTGTACGGTTGACCAGTTCGACGGATAGGCCAGTCGCAGAGCCCCACTGCAGTGTCCAGGTACACCGCTCACAGCCTTCTGTCTAGTCTATCACTTCGAATGTACACTCTTTCGCATTCTTCTTCCTTTATTGTCTTGAGAACTATCCTTCCTGTTGAAGCGAGCCACACTAGTGGTGACTGACGAAAGTTTGTGAGAAGCACACATCTAGCGGATGATGAACGTCTCGTACAATAACTCTATGAATGCAATCAAACAAATTTCAAACTTATTTAAGAATTGAAAGTACACATCCAAGAAATCTCTCAGAGAGTATTATACAGTTTGCTCAACCATTCGATGTCATTTGGTATCCTCAGCTCTTAATTTTCAGCATGTCCTTGTCATAGTTGGAGAAGATGTCGATGCTCTCTGCGCTTATACGATTCTATCGGTAAGTCATTGCATGTTTAGTGTATATCTGGTGATTACCTGAGTTTACCAACTTACCACATCTTGCTGGCACTCATTGAAATTCTCTCTTCTGGTGGAAACTCGCGCTTCTAGTGTTTTTCAGTATTTAAAATGAATATGAGAAGGAAGTAGTAATATTGCCCGTCTTTATTGTGCACAAAGTAATTGAACATTCCATAAAAAATGTACATACTTACAAAGCCTATTGCTGTATGGAGTATAACCGTTTGCTGAGATCAATAACTATAATGGAAAGTATAAGCCACACAGGAGAAAGAAGGACGAACAGAGGCACCTCCTTGAGAAGGACGATCTTGGCGAAGAGGAAACATTCGAACGTAATCTTCAGGAGGAAGCAAACTAAATTAAAATATACTGACTTGTTTATATAATGCGGATGTCATAAACACCCCCATTCAGGAAAGGTGAGACCATTGCGCTGCTCTCATGCATGCGTTATACATTCGCCCACATTCCAGCTTCAAGATCAAAGTAGTGAACAAGGTTAAAGCTGAATTAAAATGTTGGAACGAACTCAGTGATGATATGGGAGTATGTGGCACACATGTCCTCAACCGGCACAATGATCTCATCTTTATAAACGGAGGAGAATGAAGAAAACTCACCTAGTTGGGCTACTTGATCGCGATGAAAATACAAAAAGTTGTATAAGTGACTATAACGTTGAGGGAGAGTAAATGTAGTTGATGATATCATCGCCCAAATTATGGATGACATGTATAAAACATCGGTTATTGCGAACAAAACGAACATGAGATACGGCTGCTTGTCAAATCCTCCGTCCTGAAATATCGATTATTAATAGTTTCCTAGGCAAATACACCTGGTTTTACGAGTGTTTCCTGGATAAATATATCCACTTCTACAAGTTGCATATATACATATAAACAGGGAAGGGAGGAATAGTAAGCAAATGAACAATTAACTTTAAACGACTGGTAATAACTCTTAAGGAAAATATTAGTCATTGATAACTCACCAGGTAAATGACGATTGAAATTAGTGTCAGTAGCAGAATAAACCATAGTGCGATGCACTTGTGCCCTGTCACAACTGTCATCTCATTCCATCAAAATCTGCGTTCCTGAATTGAAGTGGAGCTGTTCAGCTAGTGCGCCTCTAGTGACCGCGCGTGCGCCAGTATGCTCCGTTAGCGCATATGTCGTGCACCATATCGGGACGCGCCTCATCAGCTGTTCCAGCTAGCCCGTAAATATTTCGAGGTTGCAAGGTTTGAAGATGCTGTACATGGAGAGGAAACCAATGCGCTACACCTTTGGAACAAATCTGGAGTAGAGGAGAATTCAGTGGTCGGGACCAGATCGGATGAAAATGAGGATGGTGATGTGAATTAAATGTGTGGATGCGCAGACAGTCAGAGTGCCACTTTGCATGTGGTGCAGCGCATCCGAGCGGGCCTCAGACACAGTAGTTGTCTTTGTTTTGAAACTAACAATGTACGAAATAATACGAGAGCCTATAAACCAACTAATAAAGCAGTGGAAGATGTATGAGATAGTCCATCACTTCATTGTATTCTACTCTACACAGGTTAATTACGTGATTGTAGCGTAGAGTGAATCTGCAAAAGGGTTGTGACGACTGAAGAGACTGAGGCAGATGCTGGAGCATTCTGCCTCTTGATTAATTTTAAAACAAAAGGCATAGTAGGTTGTATGTGGGTTGGCATGTTACAGTGCGTCTCAAACACTCTGGGAGTTGAGTGTTTTTGAACAAAACTTTAATTCCTATGCTAAAAGGCAAGCATCTGAATTTTTCAACTATCCATAATGTGCAACACGTGTGCCCATATTCTCTTTCCTTCTCTATTATCTCTTCAATTGTCGTCTAGCTGATACAGACTATGAAATGGCAAATTAGTAAGGGATTGGTCTTTAATTGCTCATTTTCCAGCAATTATTCATCTGCGATGATGTCTCGTTTTCTATGGTTCCTGTTAGTGGTTGGGACAATCTGGATAGAACACTCCGAGAACACTATGATCAAAGTAGGTGTTTGTATCATTAGACTGCGTAAAAATCTTTGATCTCTGTAGTTACACGATTTGTCAAGCTTACCTTACATCATCTACTGTGAAAACAATGTCAAAGGTATCGAAACAGCCATCAACTTGTCCATTTCTCCTCAGTATATTCTTTGAAATTAATTTTATTTAGTAAATACTAGTCGTAGAAGTACACTATTCTGTTCAGGTCCCACCGTAGTTTTGATCAACTGTGGTGGCAATCGCTCTCTGCAGGATATGCAAGTGCCTGAAGGAAGCAAGGTATTTGTCATGGATTCTCGAAGGCCTCTTCATCACGAGAATATCTTTGAAGGCCAGCAAATAATGATCATGGTTGACAGTGTAGAGGTTGCGAAGTTGAAGTAGGTTCTAACTCTTAGAATTGGCGTTTTGCGAATCCCAACTGGACCTACTTACAGTATACCAGAAATGTCTTCTGTCATGGAAAATGACGAATCTGAAGAATCAAGTGAGGAGGATGACGATGGAGAAGGCGGAGGAGCTAGAAGAGGCATGGAGAAAGTGGAAAGGAGACTTCTGAAAAAGGTGAGCCCGTTTTGTTCGTGCAAATTTCTGTGTGTGGATTAGCTAGCTTAGTTATTGACGTTTAGGAAGCGAAGAAGCAGTGGCAAAAACGTCGGCGGAATTTGTTATGGAAATATTATGAAAATGCATGGTATTCTATATCGGTAAGTTGATTCTGGAAGTTAGCATGTTGTATCCATGGGCTGCACACATCATGTGATCACCCAGGGTGACCGTGTTAATATAGCATAAATTTACTCATAGTTAACATGAGCGTCAACACTTTTGCCCTGGATAATCGCAATGAGGGATCCAGGCTCAGTGATTTCAGCAACCTGGTATTTCCTCTCTGTTGGTTACTTCGGCGCATATCCGCTTCCAGTAGTGTTTTTTAATCACACATGTGTTGTAAATTGGTTTTTAGAGCGCTGTACGTATGCTTGAGCTAGCTGCTGCTCTAAATAAGGCCACTCCTGAGTTAATGTGGGTTGCAGCCGTTGGACTAAATAGTCAATGGACTGATAAATTAGTAAGTCTTCTAATGTCGCAGGGATTTTCTGTAGAGTTCATCATAGCCTACATTTTCTTCTTTAAGATAACCATAGAGGCCTACCACGATGTGTGTATTGATCGCATGCGGCCTTTTATCCACAGATTTTCGCCTAGGAATTCTGGAGCAAGGGCTGATGACCTGTTAAGAGTTTCTTTTGAGAAGGAGTAAGTTATGCAGTTTCGTGTATGAAATACTTTTTTTGGGGGGAGGGGGAGGGTTGTAGAATTGTATGCTATGAAGTTTTACCTGTGTAAATTTGTTTTACTTTCAGGCTACCACTAGCAATGTATTCACATTGGTCTTTATACCGAGCCATGGCTGTAAATGAACACTTTGCTTGTAAAACAAGGAATTGGACCCAACGAGGAGATTCAGATGTCAAACATCTGCTCGCTAACTTAGGGTATAGAATCTGATTTTTTTATCGGCAGAACATCTGACCTTGTGCACTACCATGAATGTGAAATCGATGTGAGAACATTAGACTGAATTCGTTCCATTTGAAGATTGACGCTGAACGAAACGCGACAAAAGTTCGAGGCGATGAACTCTACGCGCCGAAAAGAAGTCATCCAAACCCTCGAGAAGGAAATGACTCCTTCGTTTGCTTCTTTTATAGCTCATTTCGGCTACTCCAATCGTGTATGCGCTGCAGATGTAGCCCGGGGATTGGCGGCTAGGTAGGGTAAGCTTTGTTGGAATGATATAAAGTTCAGCATGATATAAAGTTCAGCACTTGTCCCTCGAAGTACAATTGTTCCTCTAAATACCCAGTACTAAGTCCTTTAATTTAAGGTTAGAATCACCGCGGCGAACTCCACTTGTAGAGCGATTTGAGTCAGCACGTGGAATATTGCGGTGTTTTATGAAGTCTCACCAAGACTATGGCCCGCTTGTCAAATCGTTTGACAAATACAAGGTAAGAGTCTACTGTAAATGTAGCTTCCTGTTTGCAGTTATGCGCCTATATATTGAGATTTGTTCTGGGTATATTAATTTTGATTACAGACACTTTCTCTTGCTTCTGAAGGGTAAATCGTATTAGCGTTAGGGTTTCATGGCTTGAAGCTTCATTCTGAAGCTTGCATCCTCCTGCATGTAGCTTATTGTTAGTGCAATTCGTAACCTGAATGCGTTACAACCGAGCCTAGATGCATGACTGAGTTTACCTAGGGTAAACTTGTTGATGCCTGTGGTAACGTTGGGTGAACCTGTGGGGTGTTGACATGCTTATCCTGGGTAATTTTAATGATGCCTACGGCGTCGCACACCACGCCTGATTTTTCAAAGTATAATAGTTTAGACATATCGAAGTTGTCACTCATTGAATCAAGGATGATGATATGAAAACTCTTTCGAACATGATGTGTTATCAATGATTAGGGACTGCCCCTATTGGTGTGAGTTTGATTTTCTGACCAGATTACACGACGCCTTTTAGGTCGGTTTGGAAAGTGTCTGGAAATTAGTGGCAGCAGCTGTGAACCAGCAGGAGGTGCTACCTGTCGGGCCTTTCTTCCTGCATTCATCAACACATAGCTTGGGTAAGCTTTTAGTACGCTCCGTACTGAATACAGTCGTGTGACAAGTGCTCACTGTGTCACTTTCAAAAATTCATCTTCTATTATGTAAGTGCTTGCAGATGAAATCATGGACTCAAGACACTTTGTTTTCTTGTTCACAACATTCCTGCAACGTGCGTTCTCATCTGTACGGCGGAGTCGTGACAGAACAACGAAACCACTTGTAGTCAGCTTAGCCCTCTCCGGAGATATGCAAGGGTGGCATATTGTCACTGGTGTTATGCCTTTGGATACCGTATACAAGGATGCCCAACTGATGAGGTACTGTTTCTCCGTAGAGCACATGAATATATTAGGTTGATTCATAAGTTCTGTCCCCATTGGCAACTTTTGTTTCAAAATTTAATAACTTTGAAACATTGCGGTATAGACCATTGATATATTGGCCATCTATGTATACTACCCTGCTCTATCTATGAGAACGCTCAACGATCCCGCTGCCATAAAAGGAGGTCCGTTTGGACTGGAAAACCTCTAGTACCTCGGATCCCATGTGGTTACATTTAGTGAATTTTTTTTTGTCGAGCAGGTTGTCTTTGGTTACATAACCAAATGGTAGCCTGATAGGACTTGAGAGGATGTCGGATAGATGGTACATGACTTTCAAGCCAGGTAGCTTCAGAAGACTACACCTAAAATTCTCAGGATGGGGTGGGGCGTCGTCTTACATGAAGAAGATTTCAGTTTTCAAGTACAATTCCTAACCAAATTTTTCCATGTCGAAGGCTGGGTTTTAAACATAGGATGCACCCATCACAGTACCTTTCTCTTATTATAGGCTCCACTACTCAACTGCTCAGACTTTGCACAAGACACATAGGAGAATTTCACTTTTGTATTTGTATTGGTTTTTCGAGGTTAGCACTGCTATTCCAGTGCGAACCCGAATACCGACAGCACACAAGCAGCTCACACTTCCAAGGACTCGTATTCAGTCATTGAATTACTTGAATCAGGGAAACTATGAATTTGCCCAGAAGTTCTAAGACGTCCCTGACCCTCCTTCCCTTGTTCACTGGGTGAGATCATGTGGAACATTTAGATTCACCAGACTGACGGAATCATTTCTTCACAGTTCGCTTGATGGGGGTGATTGAAAGCACAATAAAGCACACGCCAATTGGCATGTGGTTTTCCGGGCCTTACCTTTCACTTGTGCTTTGAGAGTCTCCAAATGCAACTCAGATGGAGTTTTGAAACACGGCGTGTATCGAAGCATATTATCTTCGCAAGAGAACTTGTCGAAGCATGATGTCACAGTTTCATGAATTAGAACACCCTCTACATTCCCAATGCACATTCGTTTATGGCCTTCAATTTCTTTTAAGCTGGTAACAAACCAAAAAGGTGCGCACTGCTGAAGATGAGTTTCTATCGGTGCAGGTCCCTTGCCCACCGCTGCAAGATTCAAGACAGATGACCACTCATTCAGTAGCGCATACATAGTCCTCCCTCGCAATCCAGATCAGGTCAACAATAGATCTTTTGATAGCAAGTCACAAGGTGGTGAGCATATAGGGACAGAACTTATGAATCAACCTAATAGTTTTAGAACATGTTTGATTCAGTTTCATGGGACGAGCGTTCGAAAGGGCGGCGGAGCAAGCTAATTTAGATGTTCGACGAGAAAATTTCGATCCTAATAGTAGGTTCATTTCAGCATTTCTTGTTGGTTTTAAGGAGTTTTTTTTTTCAAATTCCAGTTGTATACATCCGATCAGAGGACCGGTCTCGTTTCTTCGACTTACTGCAAGCCGTCATGGAAATCGAGTCTTGACGAAGGCTGTCAGTTGTGCGGAATGCACAACGTGTTATTACCGAAAACCCTCTGTCAAATGTAATCCTCTGGGACTGTACAATTTGTGATGTGAATGCAATGAACTCTAGATTTTTTATATTTGCGTTGATTTTACATAGCACATTCTCGGTTTCTACCCCAGATCTTTGTTTTCTATCCGCCCGAAATCGCTGTGAAGGTCAGGCTGGCAGAATACGCTAGGTCTCCTGTCGAGGTAGAAAAGGAATGGCTTTGGAAGCGGCTAACATACACAAGGTAGTGTGGGACATGACATTTGCATTACCATTTCAGACAGAAATATTACTAGAGATCAGTAAATCCAGATTGACAGAAATCGAATCCGCGAGGCTACCTGTATGAGTTGAGCGGCCATTATTTCCTCACGACATGATCCTGCTCAGTAATTTGAACCACATTGCTCATTAATGGACAATGATAAAGGATAAAGTGGTCGGCGTTGAACACGTGGGATGCGCCACGCATTCGACTTCATCTGAGCATCGTAGAGGCGTTGAATGCGTATGTGCCCTATACAGTGACTTGCGGGGGGTATCCGGTGAACCAAGTCTGTGCTTCAGGAATGGACAATGATAGGGGATTGAATTTATTTCCGTTCATAACCCCCACAGGAAGTGAGGTTGCAAGGTTGTTGTCACTATGGGTATAACCAGGATCCCAAAAAAAGCATTTTTTGCCTAAGATTTTGAAAGCTGAAACCTTACACATTGTGCGAATAGTTCTACGACAAGCGGTGATGACGCCTTTTGATCCTGTGCGAGGATCAATAGATAAGTTTCACCCAGCTCAAGAGGCTGGTAAAACCATTCTGGAAAGCGATATTTTCATTATCTAACAAGAAGATGAAGAAAGGTTGTAGCTTCCAGCAAAGCACACCTGTAACGAAGACCTCTTTTTCACTCGAAATTATCTTCGGTGATCCGCGATGAGGCGAAACGGAGCGGGTTATGCTTATGTGATTGGTCCCTCCAATCACAGAAATATGACCCGCCCCATTTCACCTCATGATGGCTCACACCTGGAATGATCGTGTTCTCTTTGTCCATAAGTCTACTTTCCATATACATATAGTGACACACTTGAAAGACTTGGTTCGTTGTATCAAGGCGCACATGGAGTGCCTCATGTTTTGAGTTCTATTATTTTTATCTTTTTCTCTGTTACTTTGAGCAATGCGTAGTGCTTCAAACAAAAGCCATTCCTGCTTTTCATCTCACTCAGCCGTTTCTGAATTCCAGCGTCACGAAAGTGTTTTTAGTTGCCCAAATTAGCGTAGTAAGCCACATTTATTATGTAACCTTGTTTTGGATAACCTTTAGGCGTCGTAGCCTTCGTCAAAGCCTCCTCTACTGTTGAGTCGAGAGGTTGCGATTTTTCAAATATATGACCGGGTTATGAGTAATAATTCACGAAGGATGATGGCATGCTATAAATTTGAGAGGTGGTGATCCTCAATCAATATCGAATTTTTGTCTTGCACGACCTATAAGTACAAGTAACGAATAAAAACACTACATATGTTAAGATTCCCACGCAGCTGCGGTGTGGTTCATTTTTATAGATAGCCGCTTATGAGCCATCAATTCATTCATGGCTCATTTCAATACGCTACTATCGCATTGTTGTACGTACAAAGTCATGTACTCTTGCGTATATGATCATGTAATATTTTTTTTTCACTCAGCAACGTTATTTCAACTACCCTAATATTCACTGCACTTACTGTCATCTGCACTACAGAAAAGTCAAGAAAAGGAATTCGTGAGGAATTTACAACAATGGCATTCAAGCGCGGCTATTGTTCGATTTTTTCAGTGAATAAAGGGGAGTCCGAAGCTTCTGTGACGAAGCTTTCAAGAGAAAAGGGAAAAATGAGAGTACAAGGAATTAGAGGTTTGAGTTTGAGGTTAATGAGAGAAGTGGCTATGCATTCAGACATGCATAAGTGCATAATCTCAGATTAGATCATCTTGTTGTGGAAAAAAGCGTGATGAACCCATGCTTTAGCTAAATGGAGTAAATCGAAAAGTGCCAGCAGTTCAGCGTCCACAAAGTCATCTCGTGGGCATTTGAAATATTTCTTCGGCAAGAAGGTGCGTTATTCCCTGGATTACCCATGAGTATCTAAATGTCCTAATTTACTCCGAAAAATCAGGCGAAACGCACAAATTAAACCGTTATGTTAAGCCTAGGTGTCGCGGTTTCCCGGGAGTCGCCCATGTTTGGTGGTTAACAGACCACAGAATCAACGCACCGGCGGAGGCTTCTACCAGGAAACACACCGAATAGATACAAACGGGATTAACCCGCCTTAATGGCTGAAGGCTGGCAGCAGAATTTGGCTTGCGTCAGAATGCGAGATCCGCCTACCACGTAACACACAACCCACAACTGCCAGTGGAGGCCCCTAAGCTACCAGCCATACCACTACTGCACTATTACGTTACGAGTTATTGACACATGTGAACCACGCAACTTGCAGCACTACGATACATGCGTCGAGGGTGCTGCCACCACCCCCACAGTGTGATCAGTACTGTGACACACGTATAAGATATGACTGTGCTGATTAAGCGGCCGCGATCCTTGCGGCATGTCTGTACTTCTTGCTACATAACCCGAACACATAAACTGCCCAAATTCATAGCCCGCATAATAAACACAAAATACAATGTAAAAACACTACGGGGGAGGATCCAACCAGCCCACTTACTACGGGTCCAGCTAACACAACTCCCCGGATGTATGGGCCGAGCCCGGCAGCAGGGACAGATGTCCCACGCCTCCAGGCAAGCCTCAGGGACACCGGGTTACCTCTCTTGGCGTTGCTCCTCCTCATTCCGTGGCTTGTGTACTTGATGGAATCGACACTGTGCCAACATCATCCAACTTCATCGCTTCCGCTCCCTGCGAGTGACTTGCGCCGTTGATCGTTGTGAACTGACAGACTACTCGAGTACTGACGAGGCGCGCGCTTATATACGTTTTCGCGGCAGGGGGCGGAGCCTAATGTGCGCGGAGGAGGAGACTAGGACGGTTGCGCGCGGCGACCTGGCGACAATGTGATGGCATAAGAGAAGAGTCGCACGAAGTCGCGACACTGGGGGGCGCCGCAACGGCCCGAGGCGTGAGTTGTGCTTCGCCCTTACCTACGAGTTAAAACGGAACAAACAGTTACGAGTTAACCGTAGTGACGCCTACCAGATGGGCTTACTCCTCGGCTTTTCTGACAGCTGGTTGGACCCGGGTGTTAGCAAGACGATACGTTTGGGGTGTGACTTCTAGTTACCTAAGCGGGATAAAAATGGGACTTTTCTTCTTCGGCAGGAGTGAGTAGACGTGGCATATGTACACTATATACATGCTTCGACACTGTGCATGATCTTCTTGACGGCGACAATGACATGACGTGATCTTCGTGATTCGGCGACTTGACATTATCGGATGTGACGGCGACAGAGTGAAGCGAAGAATCAAAAGAGGGAATTTACCTACGAGCGCGTTTTGTGCGCTAGGGGACGTGCGATTTGTGTGAGGGGGAGAATTTTACCTCACAAGGCGGAAGACAAAACCCTGGGGTCAAGTTAGAGTTCCGAAAGAAAGGGGGTACCCGAATCTGCTAAAGAAGTTAAACCACGGTCTCCCACCGTGCCCCTGAGTGTGCTGCGAAAGCACTGTGACAGACGTAAGTTGTGAAGTCGTTGCTGCGCACGTACCTAAAATAGAGTTGGCACACGACAACGACAAAGGTGAACTTAGGGTCCACCAGTAAACAACAAAGAGAAAAAAAAAGAATAAAAGGCCGTATGTTGTGACTGTGAAGAGCTGTCAAACCTAATCTGTATACTCGTTAGTTCCGGCTGAACGTTGGGCAGACGAAGAAGTTCCAGCATGAGGTGAACCTGATTGATGACGTCTACGGCACTCCAATGAGGAAGAACCATGATCAGGTGCTCGAACCGGTAGCTTAAAGGATAGGCGGCTGGAAGGAGACTTCGATCGTGTCCACGAAGGGCTTCTGTGAACACTTCTTTTGCGCGAATGGTGGCTACGACCACGAGAATGATCTCGAGATCTTCGATTATCTCGCGCTGGACTCACTGATGGTAACGAGTCTCTGCAACAACTGTGTGTTGCTCCTGCATCTTGTGACTCACTGCTGGACGAGCTAGAACGACCTGAATGGAAACTGTGTGTGTGATGAGGAATGCATATGAGATGGTGATGGCTTCCTCCGCAGTTTCTGCAGGGTGGATAGTCGCAGTTGTCACGACGATGTGGACCAAAACACTTAAAACACAATCTCTGCCAGTTGACAATTTTCCTACGCATACTTACCCTCATCGTTTGATCACATCGCCTGGAAGAATGTGAGGATGAATCACAGAAACAACACTTAGCCGGATCATATGTGACAGATGGTGAACGAGAACGCGGACGTGGACGCGGACTTGAACGCGAACGCGGACGTTGACGCTCTACACTGTGTTCTCTACTTGAGATAGATGTGGCAAAACGGGGAAGAGAGAGCTCGAATTTCTCCCTTGACGAAATGATGTTGTCCAGGTGAACCATCACTTGCTGCAAATCAAAGTCCGTTCCCCTCTGAAACTCAGCGTCGTTCAGCTTCTCCTGTATTACCAGGGGAAACTTAGAACGCACGAGATCAATGATGGAAAGGACTTTGTTCAGATCTTCGTAAC
>JARK01000435.1:20390-49413 GCA_000688135.1 Ancylostoma ceylanicum
GAGTCCTACGGGACTCGTCTGGCCTGCTGAGGCCCGGTTAAGACCGTGGCCCAGTGTGAAGACCAGGCGAGATGCGTGGGAGGCCGTCGCGCTCGGCCGTGACGCGGATGCGAAATCCGCTAGTAGCGGTCGGCGTTGGCCCACGGACCGCATACGCGTTGCGGTCACCGTGCATTTTTGTTTCTTTTCGTTTTTCAGTTTCGGGACAAAATCCGGTCTCCCGCACCATGATACTGGTATCATTTTCGGGACAAAATCAGGTCTCCCGCCGGAGCTTGCGGGACAAAATCGGGATGTTGCGGGACAAAAACTCGAAGTTTTTGATGACTCCCGCTCACCCTCGAGTGGGAGTCATCATTTTGTAGTGCGGGACTCCCGAGCGAATGTCTGAGTTGAATTACGTACAGTGAGCTCCAAACGGCCGTAGACAAGAGGCAGGACCGCGCGCGGCGTTCTCGAGCAGAGACACAGGGGTTCTGCATACTGGCTCTGGTCGTCTGCTGCGGCGTGGCACTTGAGGCAGAGACAGACAACCAGAGCCAGCATGCGGAGCCTCTGTGTCCCTGCCTGAGAACGCCGCGCGCGGTCCCGCCCCTTGTCTACGGCCGTTTGGAGTTCACTGTATGCAATGTTGCACATACATATAGAATATTGTTCTCCTTTGCTGGGATGTGTTCGATCCGTTTTTAGCTATACTTTTTGCACTGACAACCGACAGAGGTTTGCATAGCAATCGAAAAAGTCAGATTCGTTTGGGACAAGATAGTCATGTGAAAAGCAAGAAACGGGTACGATATGCATAGAGAGAAGTGAGGCAACCAGTTGGGAGAAAAATGCCAAGGTTGAGTGAGATTGCCCACGATTAGTAGTGTAGAGGGTAGTGAGGTAGAACGGAAGATTGATGGGCTTACTGTTGTTGTAGCTTAAGTAGCGCGAAAACAGTGTGTGATGGATGAGAGGGTAGTGGAAATCCATAATAAGACCGTTTTTCCATACTAATTATAACTACATTTGTTAACATTAGTTCACATTTCAGATTCAGAATCGTCATATTGAAGGACATCCAAACCAATATGATACCCTTAATGGGCTGCTGACCGATGAGTTTGAAGAAGTAGAACCAGTAAAAGTACATTGAGAGTAGTGCAGTGAAGTTCAATAAATCTGATATTCCTAATCGAAGGAGTGAAAGCTTTTCGATGTAAAAATGCAGAGTAAGAATAGTAAGGCTGATCTGGCAAAGGACCGTCGCGCTGCGCAAGACGTCCGCAAATCGGGGTAGTTCATTTGATTTTCCGTTTTACAGCCAACCGTTCCTGGGAAGATTCTAAATTTCCTGTCCACCTGTGCCCACCTGTATTTATGGACGTTCCCGGAAAAGATCTGGAGCCGTATCCAATATATTTGACCATAGGAGGGAAAGTACAGCGGGTATATATCCATTCCCATTCGTTTTTATTCACTCTGCTATGCAATATAACTTATCCACCTACGTGATTATTTCTTGGCGCAAGTGCGGTGTCTCAGCGAAAGTCAACACAAAATGAAGAAGGAGTAAATCATGGATCGTTATCATGTGGAAATGGACCAGATAAAGATAACCTACAGGGCAATTTATACCAGATGCGACTTCTAGACGCGCGCATCCATTTGCGGAAGATTTTCCATGAAGACCGGTGAACGCGGCATGAAATTCTCAATGAAAAGGAGGCGAGGCCGCAAACGCGTGCGACTGAGCTGCGACTGCGAAGCGACTGGCCCCTATTCTTCATCATATAGTCGCACGCGCGTTAGTCGCACGCATCCAGTATAAATTGCCCTACTGTCGACCAGTCTGGCTTGGTCTTGATTTGAGAGGCCCGCATTCCCGAGAATGGCTTTTGAGCAATCTGGAAAGGTGGAAGTCGGAATGAGGCAAGCCAGGGAAATATTAATCTGTTGCAAAATCGAAATCGATGTCGGATTTTTGAACAACGAATTTTGGAGGTTTTTTTTTGGACTGAGAAGTGATGTTCCATCCGCATATCTAGAACTTGTTCGAGACCATATCCCTTCCCCTTTCTGTCCTCTCATTCTTGTTCAGGTCTATCCACTTTTGCGGTCTTTTTCGAAGGTGAACCAAAGTGTAGTCGTTCGCTAAAATTCGTCTCCAACTGTATTGTGAATTCTAACTCGGTAACGATGCAGCAGCTTGAAAGTGGAATAATGCCAACTTAGTATGTGGAAGGGGACGCTAGACAAAGTCTTAGTGCAATGCTGGCTCAAGTCACCCAGCTTTGGGGATATATACAGTGCCAGCCAAAATTATCTAGCCTTTTCAACTTTCCTTCATTACCTCTGCTAACGCAAAGCTCGGCTTAACGTAAAGACTTCAAGTTCAAATTTTTAACATCAACGGAATCTGAGTCTCCCCAACTATCATAAAAATTTGAACTTCAAGGCTTCACGTTGAGTCAAGATTTACGCTAACAAAAGTTATGGAGGAAAATTGAAGAGGCTATATAATTTTGGCCGGCACTGTACGTGTCTGAGAGTTATGGACTAAAATTCTATGACATTAAGGCCGTTCAGATAGCACTGGTGGAAGCTATCAGCAGAAGGTGCTTTCAGTCTCTCGAAGGCGGCCTTAGCGTTCATAATTTTGCTATTTTTGGCGACGCGGGAGGAGTGACCTTGTGGAAGAACTCGACAAGTGGGTTCCCCTCGATTCATCCACTAATGTTGCACAATAGCTCGAGACCACACTTTGCACTCCAGACATTCTGGATAAGTATGCGATGAAGATGATCGAGATCCACCTTTATGTACCTCACTAATCCGACTGTTCTACAGATAACCATAAATTCAGGCGGCTAGATCCACTCTTGAGAGAAAGAACAAACCGCAAAAATACGTTAGCTCGAAACGATCTCGTCGATTTTCCTGGGTTCGAAACGCTTGGCTTCAGATCTAATGGAACAAAAACTTAGCAGAAAGATGGCGAAGATGTGCTGACTCAAATGAGTACTGAACCGGCAGAAATAGTTCAGTTTTTGCCGAGTAACGACAATTCAAACTCAACTGTCAAAACCCACGCAATCAGAGTAATCAACATCAAAATGTGGTTGTGCGCGACCGCGCTGCAAGACTGAACGAGTAAAACACTTTGGATATCATGGACGATGTCAAGAGTGCGACTCAGCTGCGGTGTGGTTCATTTTTATAGACAGCCATTTAATGAACTATCAACTCGTTCATGGCTCCTTTCACTACGCTACTATCGTGTTGAGGTAGTGGTAGGCCATTTCTTTCCACGAATACGAATACGTCAAATCACGCTCTTTTCAGCAGCATTGTTTCAACGGCTCTATTATTTACTGCACTTACTGTCATCTGTGTTTCCCAAAAACAAAAGAAAGGAGGAGGATTCTGTAAGGATTTCAAAATAACAAGACGCTCATGAATGTGGTAATCGCTCGATTTCTTCAGTAATGAAAGGTTCGACAGAGTCAGCAGTGAAGCTCTCCAACGACAGAAGAACAACGCCTACAACAGGTATGGTTCAGGATGGCTGCAGTACAGCGGGCGTCGATGGAGCTGACGAAAATGCGGACTTGAGTCTGTACCGCAGCGCAACCGCGTCGCGGCTCTGGTATCACTACCTTCCGATGCCGTAATGGTTGGTTGGAGCAGCTTCTTATCGTAAGCGATGGTTTCACGCTGTTAAGGCTGCATAAGAGAGTGAGTCCGGCGCGCGGCGCGGTCGTGCTCCTGCTCAAGTCCGCAAATTCGCCAGCTCCATCGATACTCATTGTAGTTGTGCATATTTACATACATAATCTCAGGATATATTATTTTGTAATTACATAATCCATGAAGTAAACCGCTTTAGCTGGATCGAAAAGAAAGGTGAAGGCCACTAGCGGCTCGGAATCCGCAGAGAAGCTGTTCGGAACAAAAGATTCCCGAAGCACTGAGGTGAGTAATTGCAGAAATGTTCCGAACAGCAGAGAAGGCACTATCAGCGAACGTTGCGCACATGTAAGAAAGCGTCACTGTTGGAAACTATGCGAAAAAAAAACCACTATAATCCTTCGTAATGGAATTCAGGGTAAAAGGCCGCTGGAGGGGCTGGGCGGGGGGGGGGGACTTCAAGAATTGGTCATAATGGTTATGTGAGCAGGGTTCTTGATGTTTAAGCTACCTAGCACGGCTAGTCGATCTAGGAATAACTAGATCTAAAGTGAACTCCAAATAGCTGTAGGCAAGGGGTGTGACCGCGGCGCGGTCACTCTGGCTGTCTGCTGCACCGAAGCAGCGGGCCTGCTGGGCAGAGACACGAAGGAAAATCGATACGTCGTGATTTCCCGCTGCCTAAGGAGGTGCAGCAGACAACCAGAGCGCCCGTGCCGCAAACTCGCCATTCGTCTGCGGCCGTTTGGAGTTCACTGTAAAACCACATGAATAATTTCTTTACTGCATAATATAAAATTGAATTACCAGGAAAAGTATGAGATTTGCGACTAGGAACTCCTTCCATCCATTCACTGTAAAACCACATGAATAATTTCTTTACTGCATCATATAAAATTGAATTACCAGGAAAAGTATGAGATTTGCGACTAGGAACTCCTTCCATCCATTCTTCAGGGCAGACCCGCTTCATTAGATGATTCGTTTGGAAGGATTCAACCTCGCGTCAAGACTGCTAAACGTTATCGTGAGGTAGGCACAAGAAAAGTAATCCACTTGCATTATTTCCACTTGAATGCTTCTAGCGAAATTCCAGATAGCAAATCGTCGTATTGGTGGACGTCCGAAGGAATATGATACTCTTGAAGGGATGTTTACAGATGAGTTCGACGAAGAAGAAGCAAAAGCAAAAGTGCATTAGTGCCAGTGCAATAAAATTCGATAAATCAAGTGTTATCAACAGTGAGAGCTCGCTGATGGGCTGTGGTCCTATGGAGAAAGAAACATTGCAGAGCTTGTATAGTGGGCGTCAATGGCGGTGACCCATCCACGGCCTCGAAAAGAACGCAACGCGACCGCGCCACTCACTATGGAATCCTCGCTGCAGTTGCGAATGTAGGTTTTCTCGGCATTTGTTCATCAAATAAGATGTTACCTGATAAGAAAACTAACTAACTGTCTAGAACACCCTATAGTTTGCCGCCCTGAAGGGGATTCCTGCTCGAGCGTCGCGGTCGCGCCACGTGCTTTTCGAGCTGCAGACGGGTCACCGCCATCGACGCCCACTGTAAATATAATAGCAGCACATGCTGTCTTAGTAAAAAATACCAGACCATTCGCTACCAGAGAGCAAAGCCGTGACAGTGACAAATGTACCCTTTTACTGACATAACTGCTAGCATAGGCATCAGAAACCGTTCTATATGGAAATCCTACACAATCCCACATACCTCCGCATAAGAATTCCTAATAATCGGGAACGTCGATTGAATCTCCTCGTAATTGTTTGGCTTTGTTTCTCTCATTGAATTGCCTTGCTGAGGCTCTGTTTGTCGCGAGGTGAACGACGTCTCGGCGACGGCCCCATCGTGCGCGATCCAACAGATAGGAGTGGTGAGTAGGCCGTATGCCGAAAACGCAGTAGGAAGAACGGAAAGCATGTAGCAAATCGCACCCCACAACGTTGACAAAATCGTCAAATCGCGCCTGTGAGGTATTCTCGTAGTCACCACGATTCAACCGTCTGCAGTCGCAGAAACCGCCACGCAGCTAGTAGGTAACCCAGTCGCACGGCTGCTGCATAGCCGCCACGTCGCACCTCGCCAGTCATGGCGCCACGCAGCGGCCTTGCGCCTGGGTTGAGTGGCGGCTGCGTGGCGATTGCAGACGTTTGGATTGTGGTGACCACGAGAATACCTCACGCCAAATCGATCCTTCTCAGAGGGAAAAAGTATAAACAGCACGCCACCAGGGTAACCGCCAATTTCCACACCGCGAACGTAGCACAAGCACATTTCTGCACGGAACTAGCAGATTCCGAGCGGTCTACATACGCAAAACAGTCGCACCGCGAGAAACTATGAACACAACCTAAGGTGACAACAATTTTCCAATTTCTATTTCTAGCTGGAGTTCCACTTCAAAGAACTTCCACCCCTAACTTCAAAATTCTCTCCGCCGTGTTGTGACGTTCTGTGGCTACCTAGACGGGTCGTTTGGCGTGATCTCGCTTTGCCGTCCAAGTGCTCTCTAATGCGTGCGCACATTGTCAACTTCCACACTATTCCGCTGTTGTGCTTCCCACTAATTCCGTCCCCCCTTGATTATCAATCGTTGCACGTTGGACCGTGACATTTTCTGTTATTTTCCCTATCACACTACCCAATTTCAAAAACTGGAGGAAACAAAACATGATAGATTACAGCATACGACAATAAACAATAGAAAAATACAGACAACCACGTCCAGCCATGCCTAAGACATGTGAAATATACAACGGTGCACACTTCAGAACGAACCCCGACCCAACCAAATGCTAAATTTGTTCTCATCACTGATTGTTTCCTTGACAAGGACTCAAAGATGAAGGGTGCTTGCACATAAATGTATGTGGAAAATTTTTGACAGACGACAAGCGTTGTCGTCAAAGAGCAACCTCAGCAACACATGTGTGAATGCGAATCGTTTATTTCAATACAAAGACTTTCAATCATGCAGTAATTTTAAGACGCCGGGAAGTCAACGAATGCCCTTCGATGATGGATCAGCAGGAGAACGCGATGAGCAATTCTGAATTCGCAAAAGTTGGTGAAAAAATTGAAAGGTTCAAAGTTGTAAATGCAAACGATCATAAAAATTTGAGTGTCAGACATCACAGAACCTAAAGAGAGGAGAACCACTCAATTCTCAATGATTAATATGGAAACGGTCTTCTGGAGACCCGGTTCACAAGTACATGAACGAATTGTCAAAAAAAAGCAAGAAACCACAGTCTTCTCGTGAGAAGTTGAGTGGAGAATATGGAATAACAAAAGAAAATTGCATTCCCTCTTTATAGTAGGCATGAGCTCATTCTCCCAGTGCTTTCCTTGAGAAAAACGTGGCAAATTCTTGAGTTATTCTAGATGGATATCTTCGAAAGCATCAAAGAAAAGCTGATTGCGTCAACAGAAATAGTGTACATCGAGAGGAATTGAGATAATAATGGTTACCTTCACTGCTCAAACTTCTTATATTCCATGCAGTCGGGCGGCCGAACCTCCGTTCGCTTTTTGCTAATTTCAGCCCAGTTAGTAGATAATACAGTTCCACCAGATTCTCTGTAATTTGGATTCAAGTAAGAGAAGAAATTCAGAAAAACAGCAGAACATCAGAGAAACTTACTGGTAACTCTTGATCATAGCCCTCTTCACATCATCCGAAGCCTCATTGTACAACTTTCTGAACATACGGTTTACAGCTGCATCACCTTCTAGCTGCTCATTTTCTTCTTCCTCAACAACTTTCTAAACAAAAAAAGAACAGAGTTTTTGAAGGACGCGATTCTAAGAGAAAACAGAACGTACCCTTTCGATCGCTTCCCAGTTCTTCGGTGGATGATGCGATTCAACTGGAGTGGGAGCTGCCGATGACGCCCCTAGCATAGGCCAATGACCAGCACTAGCCTTAGGCATTCGCACTTCTACCTAAACTCCCATAATTCCATTCAATTGTTTCAAATCTTCTGAGGTTCGATCGTTGCATAAATAATTTAATTTTCGCGCATTCAAATCGAACGATCTCAGTCGAGCGCAGCGCAACTTGCCAAGCACACTCAATCTTATAGGTTCATTCGAAACCAGGTGGTAAAAACGCAAGGTATTTCCATTAATATTAAATACTTTGCTGTGAGTGTATCTCTAGCGAATCGGCTCGTCTTCCTAATTTTCAAAACAAAACTCAAAAGAAGGGTGGAAGAAACCCAGCAGGGAAATTATTACTTTTAAAGCAAATGAAAAACACTCGCGTCAAAGAAAAACTGCTAGAAATAAGGGCAATTTATATCAGATGCGTGCTTCTATATGATGAAAGATAGGGATAGTCGCCTCGTTGATGCCGCGCAGACGCACGCGTTCGCGGCCTAGCTGCGGCCGCACGTTCCTTTCATTGAGGATGTGAGTACATTCCGCGATGATCGGTCTTCTGCAAAATTAAGTAAATGAATGCGTGCGTCTGACTGGTATAAACTGTCCCATAGCTGTCGACAGTTTCCGAAATTTCATCTGCTTCACAAAAACAGCCTGAAGGTAGCATCATGCAAAACTTTATGCATGAGATTTCACTGTATTCAGAAATTTCGAGGAACGCATAATTCATAATTATGACAGAATGGAAACCAAATAACCCAGTTCATTTAATTGTCAATTCAGAGCCCTATCCAATGAATTCGAATGTTGAAAAAACGGAAGGCCCCTAACCTCTTCTTATAACTATTCAACAGTTGTACTTCTCCCTTTTTGAAGGAATTTCAAAAAAAAAAAAAAACAAAATTTTCGAATTCGAATATATCTAAAGTACTATACGGTTTCAAGTATACAGTTCTAAAACTAAAACAGGATTCGAAAACATACACACTCGATTCTTTCTGAGAGCGCGGAAGTCGTGATAGCGGCACTACTTGGACTGGGGCACGCAACGCGGTTGGTCAAACAGCTGATCTTCGATCAATACGGCATCATCAACGAGTTTTTTTTGCTTGTTTCCTCTTGTAATCATTCCTCGTTAGCTCTCAGAACGACCATAGAAGGAACAAGCGATGAAACTGACCGAAGACACCGGACTAATCATGAGTCAGCTGTATGACCGACCGCTCTGTGTGACCCAACACCAGCAGCACCATTGTCATGACATCCGCACTCTCAAAACGAATAAAGAGTACACAAATTTGGAAAGACATAAAAAACAGAAACATCTGACGGAAGAACCATGTTAGATTTAAATTGAACTGGCGTGTTGAATTACTATAAAATGCTACTGAAGAAATAATGTTAAGCTCGATTCCTTCGGATCAGCGGTATCGCGTTGTTTTAGGCACTGCGTACGGGACCCTATAGGGTACTGCTTCCGTACGCTAGCACTCGGCCTTTTGTGGTCATCATTTCCGCAGGAATCGAACCATGACCCTCGGACTGACAGTCCGGTGATTTAACCACTCGGCCACACAAACGTTGTAGGATGAGGACAAACCGCCGCTCTTCGTACCAGACACTATTACAGCTGCGAGGTGCACTCACCTTTGATGGAGTACATGTAACAGTGAAATTCTTTTCATCCACAGGCCTTGCAAGGGTCGTCTCAAAAATGACTTCATCTCCATAATATACTTTGATGTCGTTGTCATTGAAAGTCACTCTAAAACACCTTTTCAGTGACTATAGCCATAATCCCTTACAGGATCAATAAATGTACCGGCAGTCGCTTAAGGCCACTCCTTTCTTTAAAATTGTGATGGTTACACAAGTATCGGTTTGAAACCAGTCGAATCTGCAATGAAACTAGTCGCTGTGACATGCCCACAAAACAATCCAGGGTTGAATGAATGGTCTTCCAGCAAACAAAGTGCCTTGTTAGATTCAGGAACAATTGTCCAGCTACAGACAGTGTCTACGGGGTGGTAACGAACGGTAAAGAACCTCGGTTTCGTAGCCATTTCGATGCCCACACGGACACAGAAGCCTGCTGGAAGATGCAAATATCTCAGCAACGGCGGCATCTCATTACATGTGTGATTACTTCCAAATACTAGGTATCTGATGGTTTTTCCAGTGAATCCCAAACACAACCAGAGATGCAGAATATTTACTCCATTTTAACGCTTCACAAAACAGAGGGACACCGTATAAATTCTCGTAAATAGGGGCACAAGTATTACCTTAAGGAAAACAACGAACGATCAAACGAATACTCATTCTAAAAATAATTATTACATTAATTGATACATCGTAGTAATGTTAAATTATGGGAACAAAGAAAGCTAGAGTGCTCCGAGATGATCCTTAACTTGCTGCTTCGTCAGACGTTGGAATCCTTTGGAATTGCAAATCGCGACCTTAACATAGAAATTAGTTAATTCATGCTCAAAATGAAAATCAAATTTGAATCTTATATTTCAACATCTGAAGGAAGACTATGTTAATACACGGACCCAGATATTCAAAAATGAGAAGCACTCTTCCCAGATGTCCCATTCAATACAATCAAACACCAATGTTACTAACAATAAGCTCCACTTCGACACAATAATCGATTCGACTTGCTCGTCATCTAACGTTCACCGTATGCAACATACCAACGAGGATGACCCACACTTTTGTGATCAGAGGAACGACAATCTGTAGAACATAGATCTGATATTATGTTTCTTTGATCTTCACTTACAAAATGGTAACAATGAACTAGGATTTGCCACAAATCCATAACGCCGAATTTGCACCAAGCCACAAGTAGTTTAGATTCTTCGCAGCTTTTTCTGCCAGTTTTGTTCCTTTCCAAGTCTTTTTGAACAGGTTTGAATTATTTCCTAGGGCGGATCGCATAAGGATTCTGGGCAAACATTAAAAAAAGGAATGTTTCGAGAGAAATTTGAATCTGTTGTTCGAAAAGACACGAAAAGCAAACAGGAAAGAAAGTGGAAAGCACTGCAAAGGTTGGAATGCTCGTGAAAGGGAGCTGCATGGTGATGACGTTAAAATATATTGGAAAAATATGCATGCGATACACTCTCCAAAAGAAGTCCCGATCAAGAATCTGTGTAAGAGTAATCCACGAACTGGAGTCTAAACGTAATGAACATAGATAGACCCTTCTAAAAATTTAAAGCTACTTGCTTTGGAATCGATAACTTCTTTCTCTGTTAGTTAACTTCATCCTCGCGTATAGAAAAGAGGAGACAAACGCTATGAAAATACAGCCGATCATTTACTATAGGTAAAAAGATGATGAAAAAAATCGAATACGAAATATCAAAGAACCACACCGAAGCAATAACTCACTTCAACATTGTCCTCGGTCATTCCAACATCGAACGATTCCCTCAGGGTCAAAAGTGCAGTGTGGATTCCGTCATCTAATTCGAGTGCTTCACTGTATCGCTTCTCAAGGAATGTTTTGGCATTCACGTCATTCTTGCCCAATGCTGTCGCCTTCCACGCAAAATAGGCTCCCTATAGAAGACATGTTATAATAAGAAGAAAAATTGCAATGTATTGAAAACTAGTGTTGAGGCAACTCACCGAGGGATCGCTTTGGAAAAGCAGAGGCCGACCAGGAGTTTTATCCCAGCCTGCGATTAATAACGAAACACCAAACGGTCGAACACCTCTGAAAAAGTGGTATAACAAATCGTAACTACCTGAAGATAAACAAGAGGAAAGAGATGAAAATGGAGAACGCTAAGAGAATCATACCCTGACTGCGTATACTCTTGCATGACAGCTGCAATCTGAGTGACCAGTTGGGTGGTTGGAATTTCTTCTCCATACATCAGTTCATATTCCATGGCGATTTTTCGCGCCCTCTTTACTAAGATGCGGAAATCGGGACCCATTCCACTAAAAACAGAAAGAGTATCGAAAAAGAAAACGCAGTTACTCTCGAAAGAGAGTAAAAGCAAACAAGAAGTACCTGTATACACAGCCAATATGTTGGCTAATCTTCTCTATCTTCGGCTGATCCTCAAATAGCACTGAAGCTATGTTTTCGGTTGACAGCACCACACCATCTTTGGCTGAATAGCGTAAATTTTCAACAGTTTAGAAGTAGAAAAATGAAGTGTACAAACCTCTCAATCCTACAGAAGGCTGTCCATTCTTTACTGCATTTAGCGCATACTCAATTTGCATCAACTTCCCTGACGGGCTTAAAACAGACATTAAATAATTGCAAACAAAGAACAAATTCGAAGTTGGAACTTGTGTTCATCAGGTAAGCTGCACGATGACGGTTACTAACAGCAAGCACCGCACTTTTAATAGAACTCAAAGTTCCAAAAAAGATCCCAACTCTCATCAGGTAAAGTTCAAAACTTTCAGGAAAGCTCGGTAGTGAGCAAGGATTCCACAAAATTATCTGATCTACCAGAAAGAACACGAGGAAGTCTGTTGCATGAACATGCTGTGATCGAAATTAGAACAAAATCTCAAAAACAACTACATATTTTTCCTCGAAACAACATACCTGAAAGTCGTGAGCGAGAATCCATAATGATCACCCATTGAAACACTGAAAAGGAAACATATTTGACATTCATTTCATAAGGAAGAACTACAAATACGACAAGAGAAAGAAGTAACCGCAAAAAAGAAGTAGAAGTGACAAACACAGAACATCATCAAGAGGAACACTAGCGCAGCTGTGGAAGGCGGCCTACGCTTTCTTAGTTTCACCACAAAATCTTGAAGCATCGAATAAATTACTTAAGCGAACTGAAGCATGAGACAACGAAAAAATAACGACTCTACTCATAACCCCCAAAAATGTTGTCTTATCGCATCTAAAAATTGCTCGATCGAAAGCTTGTTGACAACACGATTTCGCCTTTTGTCAACAAGTTGTTGGCACAAAGCTTGACCATAACTTGTAACGTGGCCAGTCGTCAGCTTTGGAAGTTGTCAACAAGCTTTAGGTCAAGCAAAATTCAGATGCGGTTGGTGAACTTGTTCTGAGGGTTTTTAGCATAGCTAATAGCGAACTTGACAACTTGATCTAGACGCCACTCAGCCGCAAACAAATAGGTCTTGGTCTGAAGAATTTATCTGAGTCATTCGGAACTTTTGAGTGTGAAGCTTTCTGAATTCTAGCCTTGCATCTCCAAGGAAACAATGTGCTGGATTTGTTCAGAATTTGTGTTTGCTGGCCAAGCAGGAGTCTCACTCCGGCTCCTAATAAAGCTAGTTCTGCCGAAATAAATGGTGACAGTGAATTGGAAGTCTTCTCTCATCTTCTCCCATCACCCCAATCTACCCTCCCAAATCTACTTGAAATAATTAGGATTGAAAAAACTGAGAGGAGTATTAGGTTGTATAGCTGTTTCCCAGAGTGCACAGCTAACGATGCATTTAAGGACATATTCAACAGGCTGGATGAGGTGAGAAGACAGTTCGCTGTTTTTCTTTCTTATGCTGATGTATTTAGCAGTGAAAAATTGAATTAAGCAATACTTTGCCTGATCTACACACCATCAGCCTTGACTGCTACGTCGTTGTTTCTTCCTAGAAATTTTAGCTACAATAAGTGCCTAATAGAGAACCAATTTTTGATGAACAATGAAAGTTCCCGAAAAGTTTTTCTAAGTTCAACTAGGAGAATTAGCAAATGACTTTAAGAAACTCAGCAAAAAGTACAAGCTGGATAACCAGATATTATCCCGGCAGTAGTATTACACATATGAGACCATAAGCCTCTCAAACTAAACCTAAACTGCAAGTAAGCAAAAAAAAATCGAGAGCTCTTGAGTACATTTTCCGCAATGAGAATTATAAACTTGAACTGTGCTTTGATAATAGAAGAATTAACAACACCTTCCAACTGCAACACCACTTAAACGGACGTAAAACAACTGAGCGCGGACACTGCATAGCTAAATACGGCAAAACCTATGAAGAATTCAACCAAAACGATGAGAAAAGAACCCTCGAAGAAGAAGCCCACACGATTGAAAAACTAAAGGGCCCGAAAATCATCATCTTCTACAGTACCGCATTGGCACTGGAGCGCGGCCAACAGCAATGGAGCGTGGGAATCCTAGAGAGGGGGTGTTCGTACATAGGGTTATTCAAACAATTGAGGTATTCGTAAGGTGAAAAGACTCCTTGACATCAATCCCCGATATAGGTGCACTCCTGGAGATTCATATGCAAAGGTTTCACTTCTGGGATATTGACAGGATCTCAACGGGATCTCACTTCTCGTTTTGGATGTTCCCGCTCCCGCAAGTTCCTTGTGAACGGAAGCACAACCAGTGGAAACGCAACAATGCGATGGTCATTCTGCCTAAGTGGCGCCGGCAATGAATTTTTGAATTGTCATGAACTGTTTGGAAGAGTTGTTTACCACTTTCTGTATGTACATAAGTCCAGACTCCAACCACGCTGACGATTGTTTGTGAATAATTTCAACTTGTTAACTTGTTTTGAAAGGGATGTTACAACTGACTGCGCAGCAGAAATACTGGGTCAATATCGGTGGTGAGCATTGGTGGACGCACAAAATGGACAGAGGGGGGGGGGGAGGAAGAATTAGGGTCTCCGCAAATTCTCAGACATTCGTGGGGGTGATGGGCAGNCACCACCCACGCTTCAGCTCCGAGGCGAGAATTTCGGCTGGTGCTGCCTTTACTCAGACATTCGAGGAGCTCTATCCTCGTAGAGTTGTGCTTGTTCGACTCTGAAATTGTCCCACTCAGGCGGATATCAGGTGTGCTGCCGCTGGCTTCTAGTTGCCAACTCACTTGATTTGAGTTGCTAAAGTGCTGCAACAAGCGGTCTGTAGAATGTGTGCTGCAATTGATTGATGTGCAAAAATTCGAAAATCGAGTGCGGCACGACATCACCGTTCTACCACGTCTTGAGCGAAGTTTATGACATTTCCTCTTCAGCAGTGCTCATTGAATTTGGTAGTAATCTCTACGTTTCTTGCTAATGAGATAAAGTATCTAAAGCAACTTCTGATCTGTACGCCTTCGAAATGTAGCAGTGGGATCGCCTACTCGTTTCTTTTTCCAACGCCATGCTAAGTCCACTATTAGGCGCAGTCGACCGGAAACTTCAGAACGCGTGCAGGTGTCGCAAGCTCAGCATGTCTTCAGAGGTAAGTAAGAACCTTATCGTTTCTTCTTTCTTTTTTGTCTCTTGTTTTATTTCTTTCCTTGTTCTCATTTATTCTAGTTTTTTTTTCTTATTTTATTCCGCTCATTTTTTGATTTTATTGCCTTTCCGTCTTAGGAATTGCTTAGGAATTTACGAAAGTGTTTTTGATGGGGAGCTTGTGTTTGCTGATTTCCAACTCTATCTTCGTTTTCTTGCTGATAAGTCTTCAGTCCTGATTTTTTTCGCCGGTTTTGCAAATAAAATCAGGTTCCGTATCCTTATCTACAAGTAGAAATGAGGAGAACATCGTTGCACATAACTCATTATGTGCATTATCAGACATTCGTGGGGGCGATGGGCAGGTAGGACCCCAATCGCTCCGCCCACTTTTTGAGTTGGGGGAGCTGATCTGGACGCCCAAGAAGAGCAGAGCGTGCTGTGCAACCCCCGGTCGTTCCCCCATCCGCCGGAACCCAATAACGCGCTCGAGCGACAGCTGCGAGGGCACGTGGGGGAACGTCTTTCAATTGTCGGGGGTAGGTGCCCCACGATTTTGGGTCCACCCGCAGGTACANGGCAGAGTGTGCTGTGCATAACCCCGGTCGTCCCCCCATCCGCCGGAACCCAATAATGCGCTCGGGCGACAGCTGCGAGGGCACGTGGGGGAACGTCTTTCAATTGTCGGGGGTAGGTGCCCCACGATTTTGGGTCCACCCGCAGGTACAACTGGGGGTGGACCTATTTCCACCTGCATTCCACCCCCACGAATGTCTGAGTTTATCATCGTTGATCCGTCCCTACTAAGAGAAAGTACCAATCCTATGGCCTCTCTTCTAGCACGCATTCGAACTCTAGCAGGAACACACCCAACCAGCACATTGAAACAATGATTCTTGGAGATAGCAATTAGAGAAAATTGCTTGGGAAATTGTGTTTGGCACCATTTTCTTTTCATGGAGTGGGTATGTAGACAAGTGTGCTACCGTAAATTATTAGGTTGATGCAAAAGGAATGGCGCTTTTTTTCAGAACCATATAATTTGGTTTGGACGTAGTATAACAGCTGGGTGTAAATATATTCTTGTAGAGCGAAGCAAGCTCTTTCGTTCTATACGTATACGAGGTGTCGGTGAGGGCAAGGAAACACGAAATAACAGAGAGCCTCCAAAAATCCTGCCTCCTGATTTTCGGATTTTGAGTAATTTTCTGCAATACCACAAGCCACGCAGTCCAAAATACCTTTTTTGTGTTAGGTCAGGACGTCAGTACCTACCCCACATGGGAGACCTGGCGCAACGTGGTTGCTATTGGTGAAACAGAGACGAGCACTTTTCGAAGCTTTTTCTTCGGTATCTCTAACATTCTTGGTGGGCGATTCTCTCCAAGCTGCTTTTGGAAACATCACCCTGCGCAACACCTGTTGCTATTAACTACTTCAAAATGTCGCGAGGGGTCTGCTAAAAAAGCTAAAGATGCTCAAGGGCACATTTTCCGCAGCCCAATTTTTTTACCAAGATTTGCTTCCGAGAGCTGGTAAAAATCTTGATAACCTCCATGGAAAACGACTGAGTAGTCGCTATATTCTGCAGAAAAATTGTCGCGTTCCTGTCAGTTTTCCCAGCTCCGGAATCCTTTATCCTACAAGAAAAAAGCTGTCAAAGAAAACGACCTGAAGATGAAGTATATCTTGTTCTTTTGTTCTCAGTTTTTCGAATTCTCTGTGCAGGAAATCGGGGACCTGCCCATGCAATAAGCAATGGTCCTCACTAGTCAAAGGTGCTATGTCGTCTGCCGAGGTTGCCGTCTGTTAGTGTTGTGAGAAAAAATATATAGTCAACACGAGAAAGCGCCATTTCTTTTGCATCAACCTAATACTTTTCTCAGAGGATTAAGGAGCTGAGGAGCTGCGAAATTGAAAATTTCTGGAATTGTAGTGAGAAATGTGAGCAATAGCTAATCTTCCAAGGGAGTTGTCTCTAAACCTCAACGTCCGGTTTCTATTTGGTTTCTTCATTTTTGTCTATTTTCAGGAGCGGTCCGCGTGTAGTCTGCGCAGAGCACGAGAGCTACGGCGACAACGAGGAGATATAGAAGACATGGAAGATCCAATGGAATGTTCTGTTTTTTCGCCACCTATGAAGATGTCTATATTTTAGATTATTTTGTTCCTGCCCCGGGATGAAGAAGAATATAAATAATTTTTATCTCGTGTAGAACTTAGTATTCACCTATGTAGAGTGTTGCATTCGAAATATTTTTTCGAATATTCGAATATTCGAATAAACAAATATTCTGAGAGGGCCGAATATTCGAATATTCGAATAAGCTAATATTTTGAAAAGGCCGAATATTCGAATATTCGAATAAACGAATATTTTCAAAACGCCGAATATCCGAATGTTCGAATAAACGAATATTTTGAAAACGCCGAATATTCGAATATTCGAATAGTTCGAATAATCTACTTCTTCGAATATTCGAATGTTTCGAATATACGAATAATTGAATATTAGAATAATTATTCGAATATTATCCGACTCTAACTAGCGGTGGCAAACTGGCGGTAGCGGAACTGCGTTGAAAAGAGGTGTGGTCCTCCCAAATGGGAACATAGTGATCTAGTATTTCAAAAATATGTTTACATAAGAACTAAATTTGATTTTGAAAAACTAAGAACAAAGCCTTAAATGAATAAAAAGTCAAAGACACATCTGTTTCATCAAGCATTGTGGAGAAGTTTGCCGTAATTTTTTTTTTTTGGAAAGGGCGAGGACCTGTAATTGTGCGTAGATATTCTCATACGATTCGGTGCTTATAGAAACAGATGAAACGCCTACGGAAAACGTAGCGATGTGGGGCTGTTCTCCAAGCGTGAGGCAATTATTGTGGACTACTACGTAGATGGAACCAATTCTGGCTGCTTCCTTTCTTTCCAATTATCCATGTTCCGAACAAAATAGTGTGAGTATATCGCTCAACGATGGGTTCAACAGAAGGATAACGGTGCTAGCCGTCTCACTCATCGGTTACCAACATCGACAGACTTTTTACCTTCGAAATAAAACGAAAACAGTTATCGATGGAAGTACAAACTCCAACATCTGGCGGTCTCTTGCCATCCTTCTGAAAGACCTCGATTTCGTTGCATTAACAGCCACTGCCCTATGAGGAAAATTTTGAAGACGGATGGTATCGTAGATACTGGCTTTACAGCTTTGCAAACTAATTTTCATGCATTAAAAGCTCAGCGATCCGTCAGTCCGGTCCCTAGGACCAGACTGGAGTTAGAGAGTGACTGAGAATCCCTCCGGAGGTTTTTTGCCTTCCCTGAGAGTTTGCTCACTAAATTGAGCTCGTAGAGTGGAGGAGAAACGCGCTTTTTCCACGGAATTTTTCAGAATTGCTACAAGATTGTAGCGGTTTTTGAATGGCAACAGGTGATATTTGTACATCTTAAAGTACATAATTCCCTTCTGAGCAAAACCAACGAGAAATTTGGATCATCAGAGCCTTGACCGTTCAACTGGGCGCTTATTGAGGAAATTACTCGAGAATGGCTATAAAGGCGAATCTGCCACTGAGGCATCTTATTATATTATTCGAATATTTGAGCGCCTCTACCTCGAATATTCGAATAATCGAATAATTAAGAATGATCGAATATTCGAATATTCGAATAATCGAATAATTAAAAGTGACCGAATATTCGAATTATTCGAATAATCGAATATTTCGCCCATGCCGAATATTCGAATATTCGAATATTTCGAATATTTAGTTTTTTCGAATATTCGAATGTTTCGAATAATCGAATATTCGAATATTCGAATAATTATTCGAATATTATTCGATCCGGTCAACACTCTACACCTATATTTATGGCGTTTCTTCTATTTTGTTTGGAGACTAAACTTAGTTTCCGAACTAAAATAAAATAAACGCCCGCGGTCTGTGCCACTGAAAGGTGCGGGCCTCAATGTGGCAGCATAGTTGCCGTACTATGGCAGCACAGTTGATGGAGCTGTGCTGCCCAAACAGGAGAACTTCCGGCATACTTCATCAGCACTGCTTCCAAAGTACTGCCGAATTTGCAGCTCCACTCCAATTGTAATGGCTGTAGAGCTCCTATTCGATGGGAATAGAGCTGCGCGAATGTCTGAGTAAGCCAATCTCGACCCCTGCTCGCGCCCCTCTCCAAAACCCACACGATTTCGTCAGCTGTCTAACAACGGGCACGAGAATGCCCCGTTGTACCGGCTCACCCCCCTTCATTTTCAACCATAGCGAAGTTTCCCCCATATATCTATATTTGGGCAGATAGCGCATTCTTTCTTCTCGGCTCAAGTATACAAAGCTAACCGGTTTCTTCGAAACAAAGAGAAATTTTATAAAAACATTCAAACTGTGCCGTTTTTCACCCAACTGTTGCTTCCACTGTTTTGCTTGTTCTTCTCACATAAACTGCCACATGTTATATACGAGAAGAAAGAGGAAATCCCTGCGAATTGCGGTAGACTATCGTCATTGAGATCCGCTCATAAATATTTCAATAATGAAGTTCAAATCATACATGCCATGTTTTTCATACCCTCATATGTTTAAAGATTTCTCCCCAGACATGATACCAATGGCTTCCTACTTGAAACCTGAAGACTCTACTAGGTTGAGGGTTTGACCATATACCCTCGTCGATATACAATTCGTTCCCCTTCACGTAGAATTTCGCAAAGCCTTTCCCCTGTCTGCTGCAATGGTCACATTGCGCGCTCCACCTAACACTGCGCGTGCCACTACAACTTTTTGCCTAACTAGATGTGTTCTTCCGCATTGATTCTTTTATACAATAACACATTAGGCGTTTATTTGCTTCTTTATTCAATTCAATTATTTTTAAATTGCCATTTTCCCCCTCCCTTCTTTTCCCGAGTTTTCGCCTCCATCCGACTGCTCGTCACTTGCCTTCCGTAGGTGAAATAGTGTAGAATTTTCATTTTCACCTACCAGGCTTCATACCTGGCCACCTGTTCAGGGGGGGGGTCAATTGTCCCCCCTCCCAAAGTGAGAGGGTCTGAGCCGTGGCTAGGACTATCGCAGTAACTAGTTCTCGTGATATATGTACCTCAAAGCAATGTCCCACCACAATTTCGTATTCGGGCTGTTAAATTCCGCAGAGACCGCTTCCCTAAGTGGTCTACAAAATCTAGTACACTTCTGATCCTTGTACATGGGGTCATTGTCACCTTTGCACCTTTTGTCGTAATTTGTAGGAATCAGTGCGACGATGAGGTTTAGGATTTGTCAGCACTTAATAGGTTTGCAGAGTCAATGTCGAAATTCCGAAATGGGAATTGTGGTTGCTCTCTGATCAGGCATAGAAATGTTTCGACTACATATTTCAGAGCTTAGTTCTCTTTCTGGCAGTTTTCCCAAATCTAATCATCATCTTTAGTTTAGTGAATAGATCTAAGGGAGTGCAAAAATTCGTCCCAATCCATAACATTAGCCAATCTTTGTATCAATGCAGTGCAAATGAAAAGAAACGGATATTAAGGGAAGAAATTGGAGGTAAGAAATGTCCAGGGAACCCACATGTGAAACGTAAGACTCAACGTTGAACATAGTCGCTGGCGTCTAATAGTTCCTATCTCATCAACAGATGTCTCTCAATAGTGTCATGTTATTCATTCATTGATAAGTCCTTTGGCGGCGTAAATTTGAGGTTGACGAAGGCATTTTAAAAGCACTTACGGACATAGATGCGATAGGGAGGGGAGAGCCGAGGGTCTTCAAAGTTAAGGGGGTCTGAGGCTTGTCAGTGGTGCCAAAAGTGAAGGAGGTCATCGACCGGGGGGGGGGGTCGTCACATTACATTACAGAAGGCATGGTTTTTTGTAATTCCAATCAATGAAAGGACGTTATTTTCTGGAAATAAAGTGTTGTTATAAAATTGTTCATATTGTGCAACTTGCTGTAGATTCACTTGATTCCATGACAAGATCAGGATGTGCAGTCAGAAATCTGCCAGGACAGAGAAGGGAAAAGAACTTTGACGACATCACGCACTGAGAAGAACGCAAAAATCGAACAGCTATTGCAGCAGACACAACACTGGAGTGATCTGGGTCGAACAGCAAAGCAATAACTCGTAATCATATCAATTAGCGTCGCTATCCTCGCTTGGTGGGCAATTAGTCCATCTGAATGACGATAGCGGCAAGCTTCAACTCAGCAAAATCACATTGAACCCGTTGGAACAACGTAGCAGTGGCCGGTTGTGTTCATCTATTTAAGCAAGCTCAGTTATACTCGTCCATCTGCAGCGGAGTTGACCGCGGCGGCGCGATGAGTCATCGCCTGGACGTGGAAAATCCGGAATCAATTTCAACAAAAAATACACTCAAACTGTCATTAATTCAAAAATGGGAGAGTCTGAGCAATATCAGCATACCATCTCCTACCTCCTGGTGCCAAATACCCTATAATTCACTCAAAGCATCCTTCTCCCTTTTGAAAATATTGAAAACTGGCAAAAAACGGCTATTTTTCCCTTATAACTTCCTTACTACAAACTTTAATATATCAGTGAAGAGTACATATGAGCGATCAGTCATGACATTACACCTACACCACTCGTTACTTCTTCTGGAAAGACGTGCTGAGTTGCTCCCTTGAAAAATGAAGGGTGCCGGAGCCGGCCCTTAAAGGCAGCACCCACGGAAATCCTCACTTCCGAGTTGAGTCGTTCTCCGTGTGGTCAGATGCCAGACAATCACAATGGTAACTTGAACTCAGGAAAAAGCGGCCTATGTGTGGAGATACTGCCGTGGACACAGAGCCGAGAATGGCCAATTTGGTGTCCGCCACGCCAGCTGACGCTATTGATTTGGCATGCTACGAGTTGTCTAGCCAAATTTATCATGTTGTATAAGGAATATTGTACAGTGTGGGGTATGGAATGCACACCATCCACAAAAGAATTCGTGACGATAAGCGCGTTTACCCTCAGCGGAAAACTCGTCCGCGCTGTGGACGCTTGGGAAACAGCGTCATTTCTCGTCTTCCGGCGTGTTTCACGCTGTTTCATCACTGCCTATGAGTTCATCATCCCCGAAAACCTTGAAATTCAGCGAANGGCTATTGCAGCAGACACATTACTGGAGTGATCTGGGTCGAACAGCAAAGTAATAACTCGTAATCATATCAATTAGCGTTGCTATCCTCGCTTGGTGGGCAATTAGTGCATCTGAATGACGATAGCGGCAAGCTTCAACTCAGCAAAATCACACTGAACTCGTTGGAACAACATAGCAGTGATCGGTTGTGTTTATCTATTTAAGCAAGCTCAGTTATAACAGTCCATCCGCAGCGGAACTGACGGCAGCGGCGCGATGAGTCATCGCCTGGGCGTGAAAAATCCGGCATCAATTTCAACAAAAAATACACTCAAATTGCCATTAATTCAAAAATGGGAGTCTGAGCAATATCAGCATACCATCTCCTACCTCCTGGTGCCAAATACCCTATAATTCACCCATAGCATCCTTCTCCCTTTTNCGGCTCAGTCGCCGCTCTGTGCCTCCTCCCTCATCGCACTGCCTTTTCTTTCTCTGACCAGTGGCCAAAGCCAAAGTACTGGTTTTAACTCTCCCCCCTCCCGCACAGCGCAGAACGGAATTTTACCTATCATGTTATAAATGAAACGATAGAGAATTTTCTCTACTTCACACCCGTATGCAATATGTCCTATTTCGTCTTGTATTTGAAGAGAAATTCGCTAAAAACCCACTCAATCTCGCCATTTTGCACGGTCTCAAAGATTCCCATTTGGATCCCATAAGATCCTCACATCAAGATTAGTGTTCTACTGGAGCTTATGGAGAATTTCTTCCTCTTCTTGCGTGGACTGTTCCATTTTTGATTCGCACATCATTAACATATTTATTCGTCATAGAACTGAAACCGCTGTGAAATGTGTTGCTTTTGGAAAATGCAAACGGTTCCTCCATTGNATCCCTCATCGCACTGCCCTTTCTTTCTCTGACCAGTGGCCAGAGCCAAAGTACTGGTTTTGGCTCTCCCCCCTCCCGCACAGCGCAAAACGGAATTTTACCTATCATGTCATATATGAAACGATAGAGAATTTTCTCTACTTCGCTAAAAACCAACTTAATCTCGCCATTTTGCACGGTCTCAAAGATTCCCATTCGGATCCCATAAGATCCTCACATCAAGATTAGTGTTCTACTGGAGCTTATGGAGAATTTCTTCCTCTTCTCGCATGGACTGTCCCATTTTTGATTCGCTCATCATTAACATATTTATTCGTCATAGAACTGAAACCGCTGTGAAATGTGTTGCTTTTGGAAAATGCAAACGGTTCCTCCATTGATGAATACATTCACATAAACTAGGTGGCAGCTTGATCCCCTAAATTTGAGCTCTCTGCAGATACCCTTCACTCTATGGAAATTTTCACTCCTAACTATGCTATTCTTCATTTTTTCAAGCACTACAAATCAGTGCAATTCGGCGCCCCAATTGCGAAATCAGTCACGCACTCGCGCAACCAAAACATTCACGGATTTCACATCTACATACATACATATGTACAATCTACATGTATTTGTTCGAATGTTTAAATTCTAGTTTCTGACATCGGTTTCTGTTCCTTCCTTCCTCCTTCACATGCGTCCTTTTCTTAATCGCTTTCTTCTTCTTGGTTACCCGAAAATAATTTGTTTTATTGGATGCCTTTTTCACCGGTCACCTCCTCTTCGTTTGTGAAGGGGGTTTGCAGAACCCCGCCCGAAGTGAAGGGGGGAAGAGCCTCGGCTCCGACAATCGCACCTATTCTTACGGAAGCTATCACAAAAGGACCGGTCCAAAATCTTGATGATGACATAGACCTCCGTCATGCACTTGTTTATGGCCACGTGAAAGGAGAAATGTGTTGTAAAAATTAGGTCGTTCTCAAATTGAGCCGCAGGTAAAGCAAGAATGCGACTTGATTGTTTCTTATTTTACACAACATGGGGGATCATTTCTGAAAGATGCCGGAGTAAGTTTCGAAGAATGCATCCTATTCTACTTATTCCATCAAACTGTACGCTGCTTAGATAAGAACAAAGTCCCGAAACCCTCCCCGGAGTTATCCGTGGCGTGACAAGTATCCGAGCGTGTTCCAGTGACCGAGTTCATTCGCTATTGATGCTCAGCCAATGTATATATCATCGCTTTTTTCCTCAGAGGGATGATCATAGAAGTGCCCTTTAGTGGTCAATGAAAAAAGATGCAAATTCCAATTCAAGCAGTTGACTTCTCATTTAGGAAAGTCCTCGGGTGGCAGCGCCTCTGTTCAAAACAGATTCACCGATCTCACAGGTCCCAAAAAGCCCACAATCGTTCTTGATGGACATGATAAGGTAGCTGGAAGCAGGCAGAGGAATACAGATTACGTGGTTATAACCTGATTGGAAATTTTTCTACAATGCGATTTTTGATCTGCCAAAGTCAAGGCTCGAAATGCGACATCGAATCTGCAGTAACCCTTTCATCCGACTCACTATTCGAATTATGAGTACTCGAATATTCGAATAATCGAATATTTCAACTTTTCGAATAAATCGAATAGTCAAATAATCAGATTTTAGCATTTTTCGAATTATTCGAATATTCGAATAACAGAAATTTCGAATTATTCGAATATTCGTTCGAATACCAATCTCTATATATAAAGTAGAAAGTCAGTGCGTGTGTGTATGTGCATGTATGTATGTTCCTTATAGAAATCGCGGAGAGTTCACCGATCGGGACCAAACTTTGCATACATATGCATCTCTGACCGACGAAGGTTTTAGGTTATTTTGGGTTATCGATTGACTTATCGATTTATCGATTTTTCGCTATTTTCGCTCACGGGTCAGTGAGGACATGTCTACTGGGGTTATGCAATACGCTGAGCACGAATATGACAACCGTTTTGCACCAAGTATTGATTTATCGATTCTATTGATTTTTCGCTATTTTTGCTCACGGTTCAGTGAGGACATGTCTACTGGGGTTATCCAATACGCCGAGCACGAATATGACAACCGTTTTGCACCAAGTATTGATTTATCGACTTTATTGGTTTTTCACTATTTTCGCCCAAGGGTCAGTGAGGACATGTCTACCGGGATATCCAATACGCTGAGCACGAATATGACAACCGTTTTGCACGAAGTATTGTTTTATCGCTATTTTTGCCCATGGGTCGGTGAGGCCATGCCCACTGGGGTTCTTCAATACGTTGAGCACGAATATGACAACCACATTTCACGATAACATAGAGTTATCGATTTTGTAGATTTTTCTGCCTTCACTTAGTGACAAGTAAGAGCACGTCCACTGGGGCTCTCCAACACACTGAACGTGGATATAGCAGAGATTTTAGAAGAATTTATCAAGAAAACAACTTTTTCCACTTTCTGACAGAGATGAATGAAAAAGGATTTCTGGGCTAATCAAGAATTGATGAGGACTATGAAAGGATTGTCGGGTCTAACAGTTGTCGTCATCAGCGTTAAAATGCCTGGAGAAATGAAATACCCGAGCGAAGCCGGGCATACCGTCTAGTGTATAATAAGAATGTATCGTGAAGCCATTTTTGAACGGATGCAGTGGCCACCTTTTGGTGGAACTACTGTGACTGTGTGAAGAAGAAGTGGAATAGTGGTCATGAAGACAATACTATAGTCCTTCTGCGCATAAAATTTTCGAGCGCGCAGAGTCTGCGGTGCATGCGCGGCGCGGCCCGCTCGTAACAGCGGTCCGGCGCTCTCGATCAGCTGTTCGAGAGCACCCATAGTCAGGTTTTGGGCCAGCTGAGGTAGCTTCAATTTTCTTAATTATTTGACGTACTTTGGACTTTTGAGGTCTGTGGCTAACCGATATCGACCGGACGGGTCCATATGCCTCGTTCTTTGCACGTTTTCTCTCGTATGCCCCAATTGTCATTTTTTTAAATATATTTTTCATTTGTTTTTAACCCCGTGGAAAGCTGCTTGTCCCAGGTAGCCTCTTCTTTATAGGAAAGAAGACCCTAGGACGTGGTTGCTGATAACGTGGCCTTTATTTTGTTCGGAATAATTGACGTTCCCTCTTTGTTCGCATGGTCGTCGATGCGCTTGTTTTTTCAAGTCGTTTCTTTTTCTCCTCCCTTTGCCCAGCATTCTTCTCCTCCTGAATGAAATTCTAGTTGTTAAATGTTTCATAATCTATCTAACCTTTCAGTTTCGATGTATGAAAAAAGTAGAAGGCCCCGTTACCAGCTACCACGTCCCAGGGTCCTCTTTCCTATAGAGAAGAGGCTACCTGGGACGAGCAGTTTTCCGCGGGCCCAAAAACAAATGAAAATACGTTAAAAGCAAAAGAAATGACAATTGGGGCATGCGAGGAAAAACGTGCAAAGAACGAGGCTCCGGACCCATCCGATCGATATCGGTTAGCCACAGACCTCAAAAGTCCAAAGTACGTCAACTAATTAAGAAAACTGAAGGAAAAACTACCTCACCTGGTCCAAAACCTGACTATGGGTGCTCTCGAACAGCTGATCGAGAGCGCCGGACCGCTGTTACGAGCGGGCCGCGCCGTACACGCGCCGCAGGCTCTGCGCGCTCGAAATTTTTCTACCGATTGCGCAGAAGGACTGTAACGATATTATTATGCTAAATGCTTGTCATCTTCTTGATCAGCACCTTCAATAGCCCCCAAATGAACCCTTCTACAGGAACAGTCGTAAAATTCGGTGCAATACGTCGGCTACACAACGGCACAATTTAATTGACGCCTAAAAAGTGTTACTGTAACGGCACCAATGGAATTGAACTTTTCATCTTGTCATTACAAAAGAGTTTTCGAATCGAAACAAAAAAAAAAAACACAGCACATTCCCAAGAAAACTCTTGATGTGTGCCTAGCCCCTAGCACGAGTCAATCAAGACGAAGCCCCTCTAAAAACATTGAGCTTTAGGAACCTCCTTTATGAATGAAATCGCGGTGGAATAACCTCGAAATGTTCACGGACAGGATTTTAATTCCAAAAATTGTGTTCATTAATAAAATTCAGGCTAGAAAGTACAATGTTCGCAGAGGTGCAGTATTAGCTTAATATAATAGTCAAATCTTCAGAATCTCATCGCAAATAAAATAAAGGACAAAGCCAACAGCAGTGAAGAGGAACAATTCAAAAATGGAATGAATCCATGGTAAAAGAGCATAAGCATCGATATTAATAAAAGAAGTCACCAATGTTCAGGAATATAAAACGAGAGAAGATTTGGAATGCTGTTGCTCAAGCCGAACAACACCTCAGTTTCGCGAAATCGAACCGGGTCAACGCCCGAGTGATGGAGCGCGGCAGGTTCCGAACTCCGGTACGGAGACGCGTTTTCGGGGGCTGATTGTAATTGGGGCAGCGGATTGTCGTTGGAGCACGAAATATGAAACGCAGCACATTGGAGTCTTAACAAGCGAGGAAAAGTAGTGCAGGTTCGTCTACGAACTTACGGCTGAGCTTGCGTATTAAATCAGAATTCACCTCTGAATATGCTATTTTTGGTGATATTCTGAAGCAGTTTTCTTGAGTCTCAGTGGGGACACACCAGAATTGTGTGGCGACTTGTGTGGCGGATGGTGACGCCTTAGACTCTTGGACTTATAATGTCCGAATGCGCGATAAACGCGGTGGTTCAGTGGAATGAATTTATTGTACTGTACAAGAGAAAAGTGAGCGAGGTGAGAGGTGAGTGCCCGTTACGGCTTACAGCATCATTCTGCCTAGTGAATACTATCTCGAGCACCAGACGGGTCAGTCCCACCCCCTCCACAGGAGGTTTACCATGAGTTATGATAATTAATACAATATGGATCATCGAATCGTCGATGATAAATTGGGTCACAGGATAAAAGGCGAGAAAGAACAGCGCAAAATCATATACAGACATTTCAGCTGGATTAACGAATTTACCCAGAGTCTGGCTACGTGCAACATTTTTTTTCGATATATGTTCGCATTTTTTGGCTTTCGTTGAAGTACTCCATCAAATGAATGCGCGGTTGTATCTGAATCTCGAACATAATTCTGCAGCGGTAGATATACATAGAGCCCCCTTTGAAAATCCAGGATTTTACGAAGCCCCCCCTTGAATCTAATCGCAATGGGAGTTACCACGAAAAGTTCACGAATAAGGTTTCATCTTCAAAAAACTCCCCCAAATCATGACAACGCCGACTGAAGCTGTAGTTATAGTCGTCAGAGTCCGACCGATCGGAGGACGGAAGCACGTACTGATCCTCGTCGAAATCCAACGCGTCGGATTCCGACGAGCATCGATATGCATACTGATTTACTGTCCGATCGGGCCGGTGTCCGACGCACTATAAATCTATATATAACGATACAACAAAAGGAATAAACTCTGAACATGCTCATAAATCACACTAGTTTTCTGCGAATAAGTAAGAGCAAAGCAAAACTTGACATGACAGCGAGTAATGGCAACGAAAAGATCACTAGACTACAAGGAAATCCTAGAATAGACGAATACAAGTAGAGGGTATTTATGGTTGACGCGCGTCAAATTTAACGCGACGGCCTTTAATTTCTCGAAGTTTTCGCGTTGTCTCGATGCGGCGGAAATGGAAACGCGTTTTGTTCGCGCGGCCGTCGCGACGACAGAACCAGGAACTTTCGCGCTCCACTAGGAATTCTCTTCTCCTCCCTTTTTTGCATTGTATATCGTCGCGTCAAATTCGACGCGCGTCAACAATAAATACCCTCGTAGATAACGGCAAATGAAAAACAACCTGATGTTAAAGGACCGTGCTAGCGATGGAGCGCGGCAGAAAAACACAGACGTAAGTTATGGAAAATCGGAGAAGTTGATAAACACTGATACTACAAGCCCATGAGTGGCACTTTGTGGGGTGTTGGATAACGAATGGAACATAGTATAGGTACATGAAAAATGGATGGAAACTTATGCGTTCTGTAGGAGAAGTATGCTCACGACAGGCTGAGCTAGGACTCATCCTGTCCTTGACAAGCTGGCCACTTTACCGAGCATACAATTTCTTAGTTCGCATAAGTTTAGGCTCATTTTTCATGCACTTATTATGGGTACGTAAGCGCTTCTTCACCCCAAATTTGGTGTCAATCCGTGAAGTCTTGACTTAGCTAGGGCCTTGCAG